>PVLC010006637.1:0-10796 GCA_004027655.1 Graphiurus murinus | reverse complement strand
TGTGTGTGTGTGTTGGAGAGTTAACTGAGTTGAAGAGAACTCTAGGGAGTATAGAGGGGACTGTTGACGACGATGTTTGACTTTTACTCCTGGTGCAAATTATACAGAGTGCATTCATTTTCTTAAAATTCATAATCATAAGAAGCATTTATGATGTGTTCAGTGTTCTTTATGCCTATTATATTAAAAGTATAGTTTTAGCTTTAGAAAATATGAACATAGCAAAAATAACACATGTTATTTTAGAAACCATTAATACATGCAAAAAGAGAATTCAAAGTCATCTAGCTTTACCACCAAATTATAGGCAGTGCTGGTGTTTCATTATTCTGCTGTCTTTATTGTTTTAAAACAATCAAAAGTCATGGTGTATGGAGGATTTTGTATTCTACTTTTGATAATTTACATTATTATTTTTTTTGCAGTACTGGGAATTGAACTCAGGGGCATTCTATCTCCGAGCTACACCCCCAGCCCTATTTTTTATTCTTTATTTTGAAACCGAGTCTCACTAAGTTGCGGAGTGCCTCACTAGGTAGCTGAGGCTGGCAGCGAACCTGGATCCTCCGGTCTCAGCCTCCCGAATGCTGGGATTACAAGCATGCACCACCACGCCTGGCTCGATAATTTACATTATTTTTGACAAACTTTCTAGCCATAAATTAGTCTTTGAAAATATCTTTTAGAATACCTATGTAGTATTTTGTGATATGGATATGTTGTATCTTATTTGACTAATCTAATATTCAGAGTATTTAGGTTGTTTTAATGTTTTTGTGTTTATAAACAATGATGCTATGAGAAGTGTTATACACAAATATTTATGCATATCTCTAAATATTGCTTTATAATAAATTACTATAAGTAGCATCACTGAGTTCAGAGGAATGAATACTTTAAGCTTTTCAGAAGTATAACAGTTTGCTTTTGTGAACTTATAATCTTACCAATAGTATTAAACAGTACCAATTTCTCTGCAACATTATCATAACAAGATGATACAGTTAATATTTATTCACATTTTACTATAAGCTAGTCATTTAATATTTTAATTAATTTATTACTCAAAATGACTTTATGTGTTAGACATTACTATCCTTATTTACAGATAAGGCAACTAAGGCTCAGCAATTAAATCCCTTACCTTGAATTAGAAGACTTATGGCCCACTAATAGAAAAGAGGAATTGCCTCCAGGCCATTAATATTGTGCACACATTCATGTTTCTTCTGAAAAATATGTATGCATTAATTAAACATCAAAATAGTATTAAAAACTAAATCTCATGAATAAGCCATTGAAAAGAGGAGAAAAAAGGACTCACTAAAGATTTGATCCTTGATTATTAGTATGCTTAATTATTTCTATCAAATTTTCAGTGAGTTCTTTTTTCTCCTCTTTCAATGGCTTATTTGAGATTTAGTTTTTATAATACTGTTTTAATGTTTATTGCTGATTTTAAAATGTATAAAATGATATATACACATGATAAAATATAGTGAAAAACAGAAAATTATTCTCTCTCCTACACCAGAACTCAACCATAACTCACTAAATATTACAATTATCAACAGTTTAGTAGCTGAGTAAACTTCCAGAAATTTCTCATGTTCATACAGCCACATTTTTTTTTTCTCATCTAAAACCTGTGATCCTCCTGTCTTAGCATCCAAAGTACTGGTATGGCAGGTGTGCACCATGCCCATCTACTTAATATAGTTTAAAATCAACCAAATCAGGCCGGGCGTGGTGGTGCACGCTTGTAATCCCAGCATTCGGGAGGCTGAGGCCGGAGGATCCGGGTTCGCGGCCAGCCTCAGCTACCTAGTGAGGCACTCCGCAACTTAGTGAGACTCGGTTTCAAAATAAAGAATAAAAAATAGGGCTGGGGGTATAGCTCGGAGGTAGAATGCCCCTGAGTTCAATCCCCAGTACCGCAAAAAAAAAAAAAAATCAACCAAATCAGGATGCATCTGGGCCCCTGGAGAGACAGGAGTACCCTGGGGGGAGGGGTACATGCCTATGATTGAGAGAATGACTGGCTTCCATAGCTAAGTTGCTTTATACCAGCATATGAAGATCTACTGCATTCATTTATTTATTTTTTTAATTTTTTATTTTTTTTAAATTTTTTATTGTAGTAATTCGTGCATGGTGGCAATTTATTCCATTTTATGGGTATAATCTGCCTAATCAACTTCCCATAGATGGACAGTTATGTTATTATATTATTTGAGGACATAAATAATGCTACTGTGAATATAACTGTATGTACATCTTTCTGTGTTTCTGTGCCTAAATCTAAGTATAAATTTAAAAATAGAACTATTGGATTATATGAACTTAAAATTTTCATAAGATCTTGCCAAATTATATGTCAATTATATCAAAAATGAAAGGAAGAACCTCACTATTTCATACCTTTGAAGATAATATTTGACATTTTCATAGATAAATTATGACATCCAATTAAATTAAAAGTAATTTTATATGTTTGGAACTATTAGCATTCTTTACAAAATAAAATTTATTAAAATTTCACATGGTTTCTATTAGGTGGGTCTCTGAATTTATTTCAATTTTAAAAGCTCTTTATATATTTAGAAAGTTTACACTTTGTCATATATGTCACAGGTGTATCTCTCTGTCTTTTAATTTTTAATTTCATATTTTATGATCACAAATTTCAATATATTTATGTAAGCTATGATTTCACATTATAAAAGTAAGCACTAATAAAAAAATCAAATTTATAATTTATATTATTTCTTTTATAAATCTTTTTTTTTGTAGTGCTGGGGATTGAACTGAGGGGCATTCTACCTCTGAGCTACACCCCTAGCCCTATTTTTTAGTCTTTAATTTGAAACAGGGTCTCACTAAGTGGCTAAGGGCCTCACCAAGTAGCTGAGACTGGCTGCAAACCCAGATCCTCTGGTCTCAGCCTCCCAAGTACTGGGATTACAAGTGTGCATCACCATTCCTGGCTTTTTATCAATCTTTTGTAGCATCTAGATTTTTGTCTTTCAAGAAGACCTCTCCACACTACTATATTCAATTTTCATATTTTCCTTCAGAAAACATTATAGCTTGTATGTGCTGATTTATTTCTTACCTTATAAATAAACTTACCCACTCTTTTAAGTTTATTTTAAAAATTAAGAAATACAACTTTATTTTTGCTTACATGGAGAGATAATTGTCTAATCACATTTATGCCCTGAATATTATTTTTAACTCATTTGTTTGCAAGTAGTTTCTAATGTTAGAGGTGTATACAACATTTTTTATTTTAATAATTTAGGTATCAATATATGAATACACTTATATATACATACTGAAAATTAAATCAAATATTATTTTAATGACATTGAAATATTCATGCCTTTTTAATGTTTTATTTTATCTTTTTACTTTTATTATTTTTATTGGTGCACTGTAATCATGCATCTTAATAAGGTACAAGCTGTTAGAGGCATACATGCACGCATCACTCATTTAGCCCTTCCCCAGTTCCCCATCTTAATAAGGTACAAGCTGGTAGAGGCATATATGCACACATCACTCATTTAACCCTTCCCCAATTCCCACCCCCTTTCCTCCTTCTCATGTTCAGTTTAGTTCAGAAATGTTTGTGAATGTACATCATGTGCATTAGGGTGTTTCCCTACCTCCCTCCCATAATCTTCAGTTAGGTTGCCTTCTTCGCTTTATCTAAGGTTTCTCCTTCTTCATCTAGAGTACCTCCTATGACCCATTTTCTCCCTAGCTTCTGCATATTAGGAACAGCATCTGATTGTTTACTTTTTGTGACTGACTAATCTCACTTAACATAATGTTTTCCAGTTTCATCCATTTCCCTACAAATGATATGACTTTGTTCTTCTTTATGGCTGAGTAAATTTCCATTGTGTGCATATTCCATAGTTTTGTAATCCATTCATCTGTTGATGGAAGTCTTGGCTTATTCCATAGTTTGGCAATTGTGAATTGTGCAGCTATAAACATAGATACACATGCATCAATCTGATAGTTTGGTTTCCACTCTTTTGGGTAGATACCCAGAAGTGGTATTGCTGGATCATATGGTAGGTTCATTCCTATTCATCTGAGGCTCCTCCATACAGTTTTCCAAAGTGGTTGCACTAATCTGCAAACCCACCAACAATGTGTTAGTGTTTCCACTTCTCCACACACTTGACAGCATTTGTTGTTGTTTGTGTTTTTGATGATTCTATTTTAATATACTTTTGATTTGCATCTCTCTGGTTGCTAATGATGTTGAATATCTCCTCATAAATTTATTGGCCATTTGTATTTCTTCTTTTGTGAAGTGTCTATTTAGATCCTTTGCCCAATTTTTTATTGGGTTATTTGTTTTCTTAGCTGTGAGTTTCTTGAGTTCTCTGTATAGTCTAGATACTAGTCCTCTATCAGAAGAGTAGCTGGGAAGCCGGGCGTGGTGGCACACGCTTGTAATCTCAGCATTCGGGAGGCTGAGACCAGAGGATCCGGGTTCGCGGCCAGCCTCAGGTACCTAGTGAGGCACTCCGCAATTTAGTGAGACTTGGTTTCAAAATAAAGAATAAAAAATAGGGCTGGTGGTATAGCTCAGAGGTAGAATGCCCCTGAGTTCAATCCCCAGTACCACAAAAAAAAAAAGAAGAGTAGCTGGAAATTTTTTTCTCCCACTCTGTGGGCTCTCTGTTGAGGTTCTTGATAGTTTCCTTTGTTACACAGAAGCTCTTAAGTTTAATGGAATTCCATGTGTTGATCTTCCTTTGAGTTGCTTGTGCCTTTGGGGTCTTGTTGAGAAAGATTTTATCTGTGCCTATGTTGGGCACAGGTAAAAATCCCAAGTCACAAATAAAGGTCTATTCTATTAGACAGTAAGAAATAAAATCTTCCACTAGTTGCTCTCCTTACATATATCTAGAAATACCAAAGGAATGTTTGTATTCCACACATCCACTTTGTTATTTTCTATCTCAATTAGTTGTCTGATTTCAGCTTGCTATATACTTGCAAACATTTCCTAGCTTACTTCCATTGCTTAGCCACCATTCATTCCTTTACTGTTTTTCCACAAGCATGGGGAAAATCCTTGCCTTCAGTTCTCAACACAGTTGAGTCTGTGTTGCAAAATTTTACCAAAAGCTTGAAGAAAACAAAAAGAAATTTCCAGAAACATAAAAATCAGTTCTAGTTATACATAATCTCATCCCCTTGAAACTGAAACCTCTTGCCCAGAGTCATGCAGATATTTTAGTTTGGTTTTAACACCTTACAATGGTAAATTTCACCTCTCCTGGTCTGTCCCCATTTTTTAGAGAGCAACTTATCCCTGATCCAGTATAATCTGTGGCCATGATTTCAACTTGTGTAGAACTAGTGTCAATATAGCAAGAATACCATATTACATTGTATATGTAACATCTATTACTATCTCAGAATTTAGTGGCATCACATTGAATTCAACTATAAGAATATTTACACCATGAGAATTTGAATATTCTTCAAACAAGGGCTTGATTTATTGTTTTACTGATTGTCTAGATTTAATATAATGAAGAATAATATGTTAACAATGCAAATTAAACTTAAAAATATGTTAGGCATTACGTTGTGAATAATACAACTTGAGGAAATATTCTTTCAGTATTTGAAAACTCTTATTCAATGAAGAAGGCATTCCTGTCTTTGCTTAACTGTAAAATTCTAATCTACATCATCATTGTTTCATTTTTATTTTACTTATTAACATAAAAAAATCCACTTGCATTTATATTGTAACTATACACATCTTTCAATGACAGCCATAGTTTGACTATGAATACAACAGTGTGACAAAAACCAATGAAAGCATTTTGTAAGATTTGATTGATTATATTGAATTTACAAAATGCTATATTTTAGTACATATTTATAAATTGTGTTCTATTCTTTAAATCAATAAAATGTACTAAATGTAAATGTATGTGCATATGTGTGTACATGTACATGTGTGTCACACACACTCACATACTTATTTCTATAGAACTAGCTGTTAAACAGTTGCTAGCATATCACTAATATAGAGCTGTGGGATATTGCATTCTGGATTCTATTCACTGTGAGAGGGGAAGGCACAGAGGGTATTTTCAGGAGAGGAAATAATATAATCTAGTGAGATTTAATAGGATCACTATAGCTTCCAAGATGAGACTAGACTGTAGAAGACAAAGATGGGGCAGGGAAACCATTTAATAGGCTACAGACAATAATCCAGGTGAAAGTTTATGATGGTTAGGACCAGGAGGATATGAGTCAAGATAGTGAGATGTCAGATACTGGATATGTTTCAGGGTTCGAATTCATGGGATTTCCGATGGATTCAATGAATAATTGAAAGAAAATAATCAAGTATTATCAAGTATAATCAAGGATTACTGGAAGATTTTTAGTCTAAGCAACAGGACAAATGGAATGGCTATTCAATAAGAAATCTGTGCATATGTGCCTTTATCAGCTTGTACCTAACAAAGATGTATGATTACAATTCACCAATTAAAAAAAAAAAAACAAAGAAATAGGGAAAACTGTACAGGAACAGGTTTGAGGAGATTATTAAAAACATATGTTGTTAACAATTTGTACCTAATAAAGATGTATGCTTACAATGCACGAACTACTAAAATAAAAAAATAAATAAGTAAAATAAAATTTAAAAAAGAAAACATAATCTAGAAAAAAAACACAGTTTTGGATGCATTAGTATTAACGTGAGTGTTAAGACTCCAGGTGATAATGGTAATGTGCAATTTGTTTTTATATATATTTGGGAGCATATAAATGTCTAAAGACATATAGACTCCTAGAAAAGAGGAAGGAGATGAGGAGGAGGGGAGATGGAGGGGAAAGTAGAGAAAAAGGTGGCAGATATGATCAAAATATCATATGAATATGCCACAATAACCCATTATTCTATATAAAAATATGCACTAATTAAAGATAAAAATCACCTCATAAATGAAAGTACACAGAAAGGAAAAATGATGCAGAGACAGAAACCTGGAATATCCCATTGTCCAGAGCACCAAATATGAGAAAGTACTGACAAAGGAGACTTACAAGGACTGATCGAATGTGCAGGGGAAACAAAAATAAATGTGATATCCTAGAAGCCAAGTCAAGAGGGAATTTCAAATAATCATAATAGATGAATAAATGCTGCTAAAAATTCAATAAGATAAAGGCAGGAAAAAGAACTGGATCTAGCAATAGGAATATCATTTGGTACCTTGGAATAAATGCAATTTCAGTGGAATGGTCATGTAAAAGCCTTATCTGGATACTTGAAATTATAAAATTCTGACAAAGAATATAGGAAATAGTTTCAAAAGAGTTTTCTCTAACAGCAAGCGAAAATGGGGCAGTAGTTGGAAAGGTAAATGGAGTCAGGAGAAAGGTATTTTTATTGATGAGTATAATATTGGTATATTTATATATTGAAGGCCATGATCCAAAGGAGAGGGAACAACTTGATTCAGAGAAGAAAGAGGAAATTGCTTGAGTAGGCAATAAGGAATGAGATCTAGTGAAGGAAAAAGTTTAGTTAGGAGTGTGGACAGTCATCCACAGTGACCAAATTAAAGATAGAATACATGGGAACAGACACAGCAGGGTGTATAGATGAAGAAGTGGGAGATTTGGGAAGTTCTAAATGTTTCTACATTTTGCAGAGTGTCATTGTTAGCAAGGAGGTGTTAAAAGTCAGAGAGGAGAATAGAAAGTATGATATGGTACTCTATTCATGTGGGAAAGAATGTGTGAGAGAGATAAATATCGTTGTGTTCCTTTCAAATAACTTAAATATGTACAAAATGAAACTCAACTTTTGTTCACCTATATTTCTGTTTGGTGCTTCTTAGCACCTAACATTTATTGAGCTGGACACTATGCTAAGCACTTTATCATAATTATTTAATTAAACAATCACCATAACCCTATTGTTGGATATAGCTAGTTTTTACATTTTGCAGATGAGGAAACTGAGGCTATAAGATATATTTAATAAGTTTATAAAATCATTAAAAAAGAACAATTATTTAAGTCCAATTCAGTCTATATCCAGTGTCATAGTCCTCAACTGCATAGAGAACCTTCCCAAGGCTCTATATTTTACTCAGCATGAGATGTATATTTTAAGTTAGAATAATATCTTAGATATTATTTTATGCAAAAAAATCTGGGATATCACTGTAGTAAGGCAGAATAATGGCCTCTTGCCTAGAAGTATTTATACCCCACTGTAAATAAGTTTCATTACATAGCAAAGAGGAATTAAGGTAGCAAAATTAAGAGTACTAGTAAGCAGATAGATTACATGTATATGTCCAAAGTAATAAGATTCTTTAAATGTGAAAGAAAGAGGCTGAAAAAGAGAGAACTGGACAGATTGTACCATCAGAAGCCTTGGCCCAATGTTGCTGGTTTGCACATGAAAGAATGGAACCATAATCTGAAGACTATGGATGGTTCCTGAAAGGTGCAAAAGGCAAGGAAATAGATTTTTTCCTTTTGCCTCTGAAAGGACAGCTTTGTACATCTTGATGTTTGCCCAGGAAGACTCATTTAAGATTTCTGACTTCCAGAATAGTATGATAATAAATTTGCTATTTTAAGCCACTATATTTTTGGTAATTGGTCACAGAAACTAACAGTCATCATTACCTTTTCTTCCTACCGCTCTTTGATCTCTATCCAATCCATAACTAAAACTCCCATAGATTTTTTTCTCTTAAAAAGAGAAAAGTTTGTTGACTGATCATTCTTTGCTACTACCATGCTCTTCTAAAAATAGTTGAGATTCTTACTGGATTAATGTCTTCAAAGTAGCTCATCTTCTCTAGATTAATTTAAAAATATTTTACTGGTAGATAATAATTATACAACATAATGTATTCTTCATCTTTATTTTATTCTGCACCCCATTCTCTCTCAACTACATATTAGTATAATCTTTGTTACTTTTCTTGTATTTCACATTTAAGCCATACTCTATATTTGTGCAAAGTGATCTATATTTATAGAATGCATTAAATCATATAAGTGATTATGTGGAGTTAGAAGGAAGTACTCTTGGACAGAGCCATAAGATTGAGGAAGAAGCCATTTCTACTTTATTTCCATGGGTGACTGGTTATATTAGAATATTTTTCCTTTTGACATACCCTTGCTGTTGTGTCTACATAGGATACTTTATTTTGGTAAGAAACTACAAGTTCAGTGCACACAAATGTAGATGCTATCTCAACTGAATGTCATGTGGGTACATCACTACTTTCTGTTTTGTTCTGTAGAATATAGCAGTGCAGGAGGAATATGACTTTTTTTTTACTTACAGTAAAGAAACCATTCATAGGCAGAAAAAGAAAATCATTATCCCGAACTGATCCTAAATCTTAGTGATCCATTTTTAAATTGTTCATTTGGCATTATAGAAGAAGGTTGGACTTGGTAACCTAAATTTCTTTTTATTTTATTTTATTTATTATTTTTTCCAGCATGGATTTTTTATACATTTCTTGTGTACAACAGGGTTATGTAGACATTTATGACATGTCAATCATTGTCAGAACACAAATAGCACCACTTCTTCATTTTACAAGTATAGCCCACATTCTTAACATAGCCTGGTCAAGCAAACTTTCTAGAGTCATAAAACCATAAACCTTTAGGGTCATATATTTACTTTCTAAGAAGTAGGAGAGTATTTCATCTATGCATCCTAGGAGCAATTTCCAGACTTCAAGATGCCAAAGTAGCCATAGCAGAATAGTCAGTATAATTACTCATATATGCAGATAGCAACTGCCAATTTGACTTAACAGAAGGTGATGGGGGTGGGGGGACACCCTAATGAATATGATGTACTTTCAGGAACACATCAAAGTCAATCACTGAACTGACCTTGAGAAAGAGGGAGGGGGAGGGAGTGGGGCAGGAATTGGGGAAGGGTTAAATGAGAAATGTGTGCATGGATGTCTTTATCTATACTAGCTTGAACCTAATGAAGATGTGTGATTACAATGCACCAAATAAGGGAAAGATGGAAAAACAAAAAAAAAGGATTTGTTAAAGTTACACCAGGAGATTTTTGATCTACATAATGGGAGCCCATTTCTAGTAATGTGGCAGAAACAGCTAAGACATTTGTAGATAGGCCTCAATCCGTGGTACCTACCTGGCCCTCGTTTATCTCCTTGCTGGGAGGAGTTATCGGATTAGCAGCAATAGTCATTCTAGGGTTATACATTCTACCACTTGTTGAATGCCTTGTGATCAATGCCTTTGTTAGTATACAAGCAGATTTATATGGAATAAAACTGCAAGTACTGCCTCGCACAGGGCCTGGTAGTCAATGACGGGTTTGATTTTCTCAGGGCAATATCAACCTAAGACAGGGCTCATTGAATGACTCATCAAGACCCCATGATGGGTAAGATTAAGCACCTGGTAGGAAATGACCTAAAACAGGCACAGTCCTTCGTGCATTTTAAAATAAAAATGGGGGAGTTGTGGGTAACCTAAATTTCAAACATGCATTCTGCCTTTAATTTTTTTTTTTTTTAATTTTTTAGCATGGAATTTTATACATTTCTTGGGTACAACAGGGTTAATTACACATTTTTGTTGGGTACAAACTAGTACAGGTAAAGACATCCATGCACATATTTCTCATTAACCCTTCCCCAATTCCCACCCACCCTCCCCCTATCTCCTGGTCAGTTTAGTGATTGACTTTGATGTGATCT
>PVLC010006636.1:56505-68486 GCA_004027655.1 Graphiurus murinus | reverse complement strand
ACCACACACACACACCACACACACGTGGCCCAAAGGGTAACAGCCAGTTGCTCACTGAAAGATGAAGCCTCCCCCCCACACACACACCACTCGAACACACACCACACCCCCCCACACACACACACATACACACACATACACACACACCCCACACACACATGCTCCTGAAAATCAGCCCTGGAAGAAAGACCAGCTTGTGCGCTGGAACACACCCTCGTAGCAGATGAAGGGCTTCTGCTTGGAGCAGGAGTCGACCCCCAGGCTGGGGGTGATGGCCCACGAGTTATGGTAGAGAGTAGCACACGTGTCCATCTTGAACTCGGGCAGCGAGCTCCACACGGGCAAGGAGAAGGTGGAGCCGCTCGACCACTTGAGGCCGGAAATACTTATGTCGAAGAAGAGGCCAATCCAGGCCTCCTCCCCGTTGGCCATCGTCACCATCTTCAGTATGGCGCTCAGGCTGTTCATACTCTGCAGGTCGGCGAGGTCGGTGTGGTGCCGGCGGCAGTACCCCAAGGCGTCCTGCCAACTCAGCGCCTGCTCCAGCCGGTAGAAGCTCTTGCCATTGTCCACCACGTTCCAGGCTGGGGCGAGAGAGGCTGTCACTGCCTGGCCGCCCTCCTCCCAGCCCCTGCACCTGGTTCCCAGAACACCGGGGGCTCCCCAGCCCTCTCTCTCCCCCTCACCTCCGGCCTTTTTCTTTGCACAAGCCGCCCTCTTGTCCTGGAAGGGCCGGCCACCCCCACCTAGTCCCCAGACGCCCTATTCTCCTGGGATTCCTTCCCTCCTGTTCCCTCTCCCCATGCTGGGTCAGACGCCCCTCCTAGGAGTTAATAACAACTGATAGTGTTGACTGAGTGTTACGATGTACCAACCACTCCTTACGATATCCCTAGGCCTGTGTTACAAATGCCAAGGCAAGTCGCACAGAGTTAAGTGGCGTGGCCAAGGCCGCCCAGTGGGAAGCAAGTAGAGTCAGGACTCGGGAAAGCTGGATAGGGACCCGGGACCGAGCCCTTGGGAAGAGCATAGTACTGTCCCTACAGGGGCTCGGCACAGGCTATACACACACACACACACACCACACACACACCACACACCACACACACCACACCACACCACACACCACACCACACCACACACCACACACCACACCACACACCACAACACACACACACACACACACACACCACACACCACAACACACACACACCACACATACACACACACACACACACACACACACACACGGCCCAAAGGGTAACAGCCAGTTGCTCACTGAAAGATAAAGCCTCTTACCCCCCCACACACACTAAAACATGCACACACACCACACACACACACACTCCTGAAAATCAGCCCTGGAAGAAAGATCAGAGTATGCGTCGGAACACACCCTCATAACTGGCTGTTACTCCTTGGGCTCACCCAAGGAGCTTTCCAATTGTACCAATGCTGCCGGCCGTGATGGGGCACACCTGTAATCCCAGTACTTAGGAGGCTGAGACAGGAGGATTGCAGTTAGAGAGCAACCTCAGCAAGTAGTGAGACTCTCATCAACCTAGTGAAGCCTTGTTTCAAAAAAAGTAAAAAATATGTATACCAATACCCAGGCCTATCTTAGAGTCAGGATATGGGTGTCTGTTTCTGGGACCAGCATCAGAATTTCTAGAACGCTCCTGAGGAAGGGGCCTCAATTTCTACCTGCCTGTCTCCACCACCAGGTCTAGACAACTTGGGAGGAACACGCCTTACCTTAGCCATCATTATATTCCCTAGTGCCCACCTGGGCACATCAGAAGTACTCTGTGTTGGGAAGGAAATGAGAAAAAATAGGGAGAGGAGGAGGGAAGGAAGAAAGGAAAGGAGGGAGAACTTCTCCCAGGAGCCCACCAAGCCCTAAAGTCTCAGCCAGCCTTCCTTCCTCCCTCCTTTCCTTTCTTCCTTCATTCCTTCCTTACTCCCTCCATCCCTCCTTTCCCTCCATCCCTGTGGGGGTCCCGGCAAGGCGGATTGGCCCAGGGCTACTCTTCCAGGTCCTGCCTGTGCAGGAGCAGAGAGGAAGAAAGGCCTGCTTGGGGGTCTTTTTTTTTTTTTTTTTGCGGTACTGGGGATTGAACTCAGGGGCATTCTACCTCCAAGCTATACCCCCAACCCTATTTTTTATTCTTTATTTTGAAACCAAGTCTCACTAAGTTGCGGAGTGCCTCGATAGGTAGCTGAGGCTGGTCGCGAACCCGGATCCTCCCGTCTCAGCCTCCCCAATGCTGGGATTACAAGCGTGCGCCACCACACCCAGCTAAAGCTTTAGCCGGGCGTGGTAGCACAGACCTGTAATCCTAGTTCTTGGGAAGCTAACACAGGAGGATCACAGGTTTTAGGCCAGCCTGGCCAATTTTTTTTTTTTTTTTTTTTTTTTGAACTCAGGGGCATTCTACCTCCGAACTATACCCCCAGTCCTATTTTTTATTCTTTATTTTGAAACCGAGTCTCACTAAGTTGCGGAGTGCCTCGATAGGTAGCTGAGGCTGGCCTCGAACCCGGATCCTCCAGTCTCAGCCTCCCGAATGCTGGGATTACAAGCGTGCGCCACCACACCCAGCATCTTGGGGGTCTTAAGCCACAAACAATCAGCCTCAAGCCCTGGGCCCCAGGAGAGGAAAACAAGACTGGGCCCTGGACACACACAGGGGCAAAGACGCAGAGGGGCGGCCGAGAGGGCGGAGAGGCACCTGCCGAGTCAAACAAAGCACTTGGTACTCACCAGCAACGAAGATGCTGCCCTGCGCCAGGAGCTGGAGGAGCCCTGTGCAGAGAAAGAAGAGGAAAACACTTTTTTTTTCTTAGCATGAGTGACTCCCATCAATATTTTCATTTCTGTTTACAATTTTTCACGGACTGGCTATCGCCCACTAAGCTGACCTTAGGATCAGTGGATCACACCCAGCCTGCTGCCCATGGACCCCCCAGGACCCAGGACGGGGGGGGGGGGCACCTCGAGTCCGGAGTCACTGTCGCTGCCTCCATCTTGGCAAACAGGCACACTGCAAACCCTGTCAATTCTACCTCCAGGGAGAGCCTCAAATTCCTGGGACGCTCGCCCCTTTCCGTGCCCTCTTCCGTGCACCCAGCCGAGGCTCCCCACGCCCCCACGCTGCCCCTCACAGCTCTCCTCAAAGCCCACGTGCCAAGGGTCACTTTGCACACTGATTTCCTTCCCTGCATTTGTTGCATAATTCTTTTTTTTTTTTCTTTTGCGGTACTGGGGATTGAACTCAGGGGCATTCTACCTTCGAGCTATACCCCCAGCTCTATTTTTAATTCTTTATTTTGAAACCGGGTCTCACTAGGTTGCGGAGTGCCTCACTAGGTAGCTGAGGCTGGCCGCGAACCCGGATCCTCCGGACTCAGCCTCCCGAATGCTGGGATTACAAGCGTTCACCACCACGCCCGGCTTTTTGTTGCATAATTCTGAAAGAGGAGGCGGTAGAAGCATTCTACCTCTGAGCTACACCCCTAGTCCTTTTTTAAAATTTTTTGTCTTTGAAACAGTCTCACTAGGTTGCTGAGCGTCTCACTAAGTTGCTGAGGCTGGCCTTGAACCAGCAATCCCCCCAAGTACTGGGATTACAGGCGTGTGCCACCACCCAGGCCCTGTCCTTTATTTTGATGAAAGTTTCTAGCCACGACTAGAGCTCAAGCCCGGTGAACTCAGAGCCTACTTCTGGCTGTCGGCTAGGAGGCCCCAAGTCTCTGGGTCAGACGCATCAGTGAGGAAACTATGGTGAGATCCTGCAGGATAGCACACGGCTTCTCACACCGGGCTGTGGCTTTATGAGGGGCCGGGCAGCAGCAGGCCAGCGGTGGCTTGCAAGCATGGCTGAGAATCTTTCATCTCTGTCCCTTCTGTCTCCAACCTCAAAACCTGGGAACCTCAGAGGAGAGGCGGCCTGCGTCATGTCCTCCCGGCCCTGGCGGTCTCACCTGCTGTGCAGAAGGAGAGTGGCAGCCCCCACGGCGGCATGGCAGAGGGCAGGAGAGACCCGGAGTGCCACCTGCACGCGCAAAGGCTCGGGCTCCTAGCGAGGCTGCGCTTCCTCCTCTGGCCCTTTCTCCTTTGTTCCCTACTCTCCTCCTCCCCGCTCTCCACACTTCGGATTTTACTAAGCAAATACTTATTCGGGCTGCTGCTCACCAGCCACTGGGTGAGACGCTGGGGCCGCATCCTGAATACAGCAGAAATTTCCCTGTTTTCCTGCAACTCGGGCAGCCAATGGCTGTGGTGGCTAAAAAGCGGAAAGAGCAGGAAGGAGTCCTCGAGATGGCACGGGGGATGTGAGGCAGAGGCCAGACTCTAGACCCCCGGGGTTCCTGGAGGGCCAGAGGAGCCAGGGACAGAGAGAAAGAGAGGGCAGAGGGGAGAGGGGATGGAGGAGGAGCTGGCCGGTGTGGCCAGGCTGTCCCAGCCTTTCCCCTGCCCATCTTCGTGACAGCCACACCAGGGCCATTGCCATCAGCCCCAGCACAGAGGGAGAAGTCACAGTGGAGAGGTGACGGGCGGGTGACACCGCAGGAAGCAGCTGGGCAGCAATCTAAGCTCCCAGAGCCCTCCGCTTCTCAGACAGGCCAGGCTTTTGGAAAACAAGCCGGGAAGGTGTGTGTGTGTGTGTGTGTGTGTGTGTGTGTGTGTGTGTGTGTGTGTGTGTGTTGCAAGGGATTGAATCCAAGGGCATTCTACCTCTGAGTTATACTCCCCATCATTGGATGGGAGTCACGCCCCGGTAGACTGCCATGGCGTAAGCAAACCTCAGCGCACTGCTTGAAGGAAGGCCAGTGTCTTTATAAGGTCTTGTGGGTGTTGCCCGGTGTCTTTGGCAAACTCGTCCAGGCTTATCGAACCCTGCCGGACGCCTGTCAGTAGTACAAATGTATTGATGGTGTAAGCCATCAGAGGCGAGAAGGCATTTTATGGTCCAAGGGTCCATTATCAACTGAAGCACAGGTGTGCTGGTCTGAGCCCTGATAATGATGTGTCCAGACAAGTTATTTAGGTTTCTGAAGTTTTCTGCATGTCTAAGCAAGTTGTTTATGAGTTCCTGAAAACTGTTTTATTTATTTATTTATTTATTTTTATTTTTTGCGGTACTGGGGATTGAACTCAGGGGTATTCTACCTCTGAGCTACACCCCCAGCCCTATTTTTTATTTTGAAACCGAGTCTCACTAAGTTGCAGAGTGCCTCACTAGGTAGCTGAGGCTGACCTCGAACCCGGATCCTCCAGTCTCAGCCTCCCAAATGCTGGGATTACAAGCGTGCGCCAGCACGCCCGGCTTCTGAAAACTGTTTTATATCCCATGCTTTAAACACCCATTTAAACCTCTGCTCTCCATGTGACTCTCCTCCCTCTCAGCACCCCAGCTCCAGAGGAGAGATGCTCTGTCCCCAGCCCAGGCCCCAGAACCCCTACCAAGGAAAGAAGAGCCACACCCTCTGGACCAGCCTTCACCTGGACTCAGCTCCGAAGTGCTGATGACCTCAAGGTGGGATGTGCAAGAGAAGGGGAAAGCCGATGTGGAAAAGCCAATGGCCAAACAGGCTGACAAGAAGACGACGGCAGCCACTGTCTCTCGGCTCTGGAGAAGTGTGGTCTAATCTGAGTTCTTGTCTGGGGGGGGTGAGACCCAGAAGTAGGAGCCTTCAGGCAGAGGTTAAGTTCAGGTGGCTTCACAGGTCTAGAACCAAAGATCCATGAGAAGCAGGTTAAAGCAGGTTATAGATTTTCATCCAAGAGAACAGTACCAAAGCCCACTCCCAGGAAGCAGCCAGCAGTGTTTGGGCAACTGGGCTGGGCCCCGACACTTCTCTGATAACTTAGATCAGCAGGAGAAGCTTCAGACCAGCCACAAATTCTCCTCTCCGCAGGAGGGGAAGAACCTGAGAGGCGACAATGGTTTGCAGAGTTTCCTGCAGCCTAGTGCTCCTGGGGTAGACTGCAACTATGGCCCTGTAAACCCCTGGACAGATATCACCATTGTTACAATTTCTGTCTCAATGTCCCAGCCCATTAGCCAATCAGGTGACAAAGGAGTTGGTCCCTAACCCTAACTCTTTCAGTTCCCACTTGACAAGAGATGTAATCCCGTTTCATTCTCCGGTGTAGGCTTCCCTTTTAAACTCTATAAATGAGCTCCCTTCTGCACTACAAAAAGAACTCTGCATCAAGTTTACTAACGAACACACTTGTTAGAGTGAGCTAAGAAAGACAAAAGTGTGGCCAAGATGGCTACCTGCCCCTTAAACGTATTTCCTCTTATTCTTGAGGGAGGCTCGGCCACAGTTCTCAGCATCCTTTGCAGTCAGGTGTGGCCTTGGGGTTGTGTCCCAGCCACGGGATCGTGGGCGGGCGTATCAAGGGCCACTCCGAGGACGGCATGTGGACTTCTGTCATCTGTGGTCCTGCGTGGGTACCATGTGAAGCATCATCCCCCTGCAAGGCCAGCCCAGAGAGGCTATGGTGTCACAGATTTATTTCAGTGACAACTAGAAATTTGAAGGTGTCACAGGCGGAGAGGGGCCGATGAGGGACTGGGGTAGCAGCTGTCGAGAGCAGTCCAACAGGGAAGCTGAAAGAAGTAGGAGGGGAGTGCCCGCACAATTCATCTGGATTCCATGGAAGTCAGGAGGCCCCGGGGAGCAGGGAGCGCCTCTGACTGCTGACGCCTCCTGTGGTGTCTCCTGGAGCAGGCTGCTCTGTGATAATTGGTTAGAGAAATAATGAAGACTTCTCCTGAGTCCTTGGAGGCCTGGCAAGTGTGTCCTTGTCACAGTGAACGCACAGGAGAGAAAAGCCAGCAATCCTCACACAGTACATTTGCTGCAACTTTGTGTGTGTGTGTGTGTGTGTGTGTGTGTGTGTGTGTGTGTGTGTGTGTGTGGTACTGGGGATTGAACTCAGGGTCATTCTACCTCTGAGCTATACCTCCAGCCCTATTTTTTACTCTTTATTTTGAAACAGGGTCTCACTAAGTTGCGGAGGGCCTCGCTAGGTAGCTGAGGCTGGCCGAGAACCCGGATCCTCCGGTCTCAGTCTCCCAAATGCTGGGATGACAAGTGTGCGCCACCACGCCTGGCTTGCTGCAACTTTTTACTTCTCATCAACTGTATTGAAATCTATTGCTGGAGATTTGCAATGATCTATTCAGCCTGTGTTTTGTTCCTGAAATAGGGGTAGCAGTTCATATGATATCAGTTCACATGATATAAACGGTAGTTTTCCACAAAAGTAGTATAATAGGATTATGATTCTAGCCAAAGCCTGATATATTATTTATAGAAACGATCAGTAATCACATAATAATCAATGGAATAAAGCCTTCCAGTGTGTCTGAAAATAAGTCTACTAAGACAATACAGGAACCCATCATATGAAGTCTCAAAGATACATATATATATGTATTATATAAACATATATGTAAGAGGTTCCCTGGAGCTAGAAACTACAGAGCTCTGTCTGAGGACAGCCACCCAGACACTCCAGTGCACTGGGAAATAAACTGCCAGGGGTCAGGGGAGCAGGTCATCAGGGGTGTGTTTATTGAGACTTGTCATTTGGAGTCAGATTGGAGCCTGCGGCCTTCCTGATTCTGGGCACCTGTATGAAACATTCCACCCTAGCTGAAGAGTTTTGGAACACTGAGCCCCTCAGTGGCCGAGGGGGCCCCTAAGCACACGAGACATTCTCTCCCTATCCACTGGGCCTCTGCAGAGGTTATGATCGAGGCTGGGTCTCCCTGCTGGCTACACCCTGGAATTTACCACCAGAATCACAAGAGGCCAAGTTCAGAGGCCTCCACAGACCATTTCTTAATTTCCCCTTCAGGAAAACCGAACAACATCTTCATGAAACTAGAAAACAACAACAATTTTTGTAAAGAAAAGGGAATTTAGTAAAGAAAGTAAATTCGAAGGACCTCAACTTGGAGGAAAGAGACACACGTCTTCCTCTCTGTCACGAATACCCCTTTCCCCCAAATCCCAGGGGAACATCGATGGGCTTTCTGTTCCTTGTCCTGTGCCACGCTGAGGGGTCAGGAAAAGCATGCCTGGCCTTCTTCAGGTAAGAAAGGCCGGTGGCTGACATGGAGCAAAGCTATATCTCGCCAATGTCCAAGCCTGCAGGGCCGCCTCGATCTGGTCCTCACCCAGCTGCAAAATCTTCTCAAAGGAGAATGTGATTCATCTATTCCGGTTCATGCAATGGATTTCCCCAGCCATCCAGAGCCTGCCCATAGCAATGATGTATTGGGGCGCATGAATGGCAAACACGGTGGGAAGGCACGAGCCCAGAGCTGTGGGTGTGTTGTGAAATCTCTGTCCAAATGACAATATCATATGTGCGTAGGTGTGTGTGTGTGTGTGTGTGTGTGTGTGTGTGTGTGTGTGTGTGTAAATATGGCATACTTTACTCAATGAGGCAGTGTCACATTGAGATCTCGGTTCTTTTAGCTCGCTTTTCTGACACATAGGCCAGTGAGCTCATGTGCTGAGCTTGGCCAGAAGACTGCTCATTTAACAACTGCTTAGCTCGGCAAAGGAGCTCGCTGCAGGTCCACAAGGACTTGGCTGGTACACACGGAGATGGAATCAGTCCCTTTAACCATAGCGCCCTGCCCAACCCTGTCAAGGGTCTTTGGACTCCTGGAGAAAGCACCTTGGTGGTCCTGGGGATTGAAGTCAGTGGCATTTTATCTCTGAGCTACACACAGGATCTCGCTAGGTTGATGAGAGTTTCACTACTTGCTGAGGCTGTTCTCAAACCTATGATCCTCCTGTCTCAGCCTCCCAAGGCCTGGGATTACAGGCGTGCACCACCACGCCGGGTGAGAAAGCATCTTAGCACGTGGCCAGCAGATCTGGGAGGACTGAGCCACTGGTCCAAGCAACCTCACACCCCTTGTTCACACTTGAAGAAATAGGCCTGGAAAGCTGGTCTCCTCCCACCCCCAGCTGAAGAGAGTGACAAGTTCTCCCTCAGCTGTGCCAGGTCAGAGGCTGGGAAATCACCTAGGAAATGCCCCAGGCGGCTCTGGAGGAAGCGCCTCCCTGGTCTCAGAAGGACAGGCCCCAGGCGCTCAGGAAGGGGAGGGCGGGCGAGGGTCTGTTAGCCACCCGGCGTGGGTGTACTTCACAATCGTTCTGCACCAGGTCCTGTAGGGCCGGGCTCTGCTCTCTGAGCCCCTCAGTTGCCCTTGTCTGTGTCAACTAGAGGTCTCTGAGACAACCGTGAAGACGGAAGCGGAATGCCCAGAGAGGAGAGGAAAGAGAAATTCAACTCCCCAACCTGGATTCCGCAGGATCCTGGGGTGTCATGTGCCTGCCTCTCCGCTTGGAGCACCACCTACTGCCGTTCTCAGAATGACCTTTTCTTTCATCTTCTTTTTCTCCCCCAAAGTCTCCTCCCCATGAGCACTGGCCAGATCCTGCTTCTTGCCCCAAAACCCCTTTCAGGGTGACGGAAGGATCAGGAGAAGAGACGGGGCTGGGGATACAGGTCAGGAGCTCACAGCGGAGTCACCAGCGAACAGGAGAAGCACCTGGCTCCTCCTGCTGATTCCCCGAGGTGGTGTGTCTCGGGATCCGGCTGGGACAGGCCATCATGGTTCTCAGGACGGGGACTTGGTGGTGGTGGAAGACAGCCTGAACCCTCGTCCTGGTGGCCCACACAGCCAGGCCCAGCGCTGTGGTGATGCCCCGGCCAGCATGTGGGTCCCAGGCATTGTGACCTCAGCTGTTCCGCACACAGAGAGGTGGTCACCCTGTCCTCGCCTTAGCCTGTAAGTTGAGCAGGACATTGGCCTGGCCCGGGGGGGCGGGGGGGCTGTTGTGGGGAGGTTGGGCAGTTGAGGAACACCCTGGCCTTCCATCATGCCAGCCAAGAGGGTAGAACTGAAGACATCAAACCTGGTAAAGGAGGACCGGTGGCCAGACAGGGTAGGACTCTGCGCCCCGGCTGCGCGCGGCTACGCAGGAAGACTGCAGAGAAGAGGCCAAGTGTCCTCGGCTTCTGGCTGGCTGTTCTGGCAGCGCCAATCAGCTCAGCCTGGAAGGCTTGTGGGATTAACATGTGGCCATGGGTGGGAAGGAAAGAGCCCTAACCCCCTCCCGGTGACACTCCCTGCTCCCCGGGACCACATGAGAATGGCCCCATGGCCGCCGGCCAGCCCGCATCCAACTGGCAGCTAAGGCTCTAGTGATCTTACTAGATATGTGTAATCATCACCTCCATTTTGAAGATGGGGAAATGAAGGCTCAGAAGGACTAAATAATTCACCTGGATTGGCACAGCTAAAAGAGAGGGGAGTTAGGATTAGAACCTGGGGCTATCTGTCCCTAAGTCCCGTGCCCCTGAAACAGACCAAGTGCTCAGAGCGAGTGCTCTGTGCCGAGTGAACGGGCAGGCGGGCGCTCCGTGGAAGAGTCTAACAGGGCAGAGTCAGCGTCATCAAGCAGATGGGGCGCTCGGGCCAGCGGTCTGGAGGGTTGTGGCGGGGGCGGGGTCCTCTTTGCAAGGGCCAGATGTGATCTTCCCCAACCTTGAACCCCACCAACTAAATCCCAGCTTCCCCTCTCTGCAGAGCAAGAGCTACAAGGCAGTTTGCCTGGAACCGAAGCCAGATAGGACCAAAGTAAGAAACATTTTGGAGGCCATGCCGGCAGACAGATCCGAGGTCCATGGGGACGTGACTTGGAATCAGGGCTCCTTCGCAGCTCCTGGAGGCCAAGACCTGTCCCAGGTGCCGGGGATGCAGCGAGAGGCGCTTGGCTCTCGTGGCCACACCAGGACCAGTCAGATAACACATTGACACGGGGGATCCCACAGTTACCTGCCAGGCAGCAGGGAATGACGATGGGGAGATATGACCAGGGGGCTGCCTCAAGTGGGGTGTTTGGCAAAGGCCTTCCCTGGAGCCACGGCTGCCGAGGCTGAGGGGGACGCCGAGCCCCCGACGTGGGGAGGAGCGTGGTCCAGTGGGCCGGGAGGGGAAGCAGAGCAGGATGAGCTCCGAGAGGGAGGCTCACTGCCCCGTCCCTCGGGTGGCACAGGAACTCGAGGTGATCTACCCGTGCGATCCCAGCCCACACCTGTAGTTTCTAATGCTCCGTGTTTGTTTCAATCAACAGACATACAAAGTAGTTAAACACGACAGGCTGTTCAGCAAATCAGGGATGACGCAGGAGCTAAAGGTCAGTGTCTGAGCCCCGGGAAGCGGGGGGACCGACCGGAAGAACAGAGAAAAGGCGGTGGCCAGCTCCTGGGCACCCGCCGCCCACCGCTGCACTCCCTCCTGGGCCTGTTTGTTTTGTTGTTGTTTTTGTTTTAACCTTTTATTTGGAAACAATTTTAGACTTACAGAAACTTGCAAAAAATGGTACAATTAATTCATATGCAGGCATTTTATTTAGTTAATTGGTTAGTTAGTTAGGTACTTTTTGTAACTACACCCCTAGCCCTATCTTATTTTTTATTTGGAAATGGTCTCACTAAGTTGTTGAGGACTTCACTAAGTTGCTGGGGCTGGCCTTGAACCTGCAATCCTCCTATCTGAGCCTCCCAAGTACTGGGATAACAAGTGTGTGCCACCATGCCTGGCAAATGTGGGCATTTTAATTATGGCTTCTCTCTCTCCTCTCTCTCTCTACACACACACACACACACACACACACACACACACACACACACAGAGTCAACCCTTCAGACCCATGGATTCTACTTCTTTGATTCAACCAACCTCAGATAGAAAATGCTTGAAGAAAAATCTGTACTGAGCCGGGCGTGATGGCGCATGCTTGTAATCCCAGCATTCGGGAGGCTGAGACTGGAGGATCCAGGTTCGCGGCCAGCCTCAGCTACTTAGTGAGGCACTCCGCAACTTAGCGAGACTTGGTTTCAAAATAAAGAATAAAAAAAAAAAAAAAAAAAA
>PVLC010006636.1:46290-56405 GCA_004027655.1 Graphiurus murinus | reverse complement strand
TACATTGTATTGGGGATTGTCCGTGATCTAGAGATGATCTAAAGCATGAGAGGTACGCACAGGCTGTATGTCAATGCCGCACTTTGTATAGGGGATGCAAGCGCCCGAGGACTTAGGCATCTGCAGGAATCCTGGAACCAATCCCCCCGATGCTGAGGGATCTCTGTACATGACTGAATTGTCCCAGCTATCTTTTTCTGGACTCTGGGTGGGCATCTTGACTATTCCTCCCCGTCCTCCCTGTGGTCTACATCACAGCAGCCCTGGAACCAATCTTCCATGGATACCAAGGGACAACGGTGTAGATATTCTGAACCATTTGAGAGGACATTTCCCCCAAATCTTTAGCGTGCATTTCCCCCAAACAAGAACATGCCCTTACATACCCACAGTACAATTATCAAAATCAGGAAGTGGCCAGGGGCGGGGGTCGCATGGCTGTAATCCCAGAACTTGGGAGGCTGAGACAAGACAGTTGCAGGTTTGAGGACAGCCTCAGCAATGTAGTGAGACTCTTGGCGACCTAGCAAAACTCTGTTTCAAACCTAAAAATTTTAAAAAAGGGCTGGGAGTGTAGATCAGAGGTAGAATGTCCCTGAGTTCTGTTCAATTCCCAGTAAAACACACACACACACACACACACACACACACTCAGAAAATTAACATAGAAACATTATTAATCTGTAGCCCTTATTATAATTTTGCCAACTGTCTCACTGTTTTTCATAACCAAAAAAAAAAAAAAGAGAGAGAACAAAACAAACCAAAAACCCTACCTTTTCCGACCCAGGATCTAATCCAGGGCCACAAGCTGCCTCTAATTGCTGTGTTTCTCCATTCTTGAATCTGGAATTCTTCAAACTTTGTCTCCTAGGACACTGACATTTTTTGAGGATTACAGATCACTTCTGTCACTGAAAAACCCTTGCTTTGGGTTTGTCTGATGCCTCTAGATTCAGGTTGTACATGGGGGCCAGGCTTCCAACAGAACGAGGGTGCCTCTCTTCAGGAGACAGGATGCCTTCCGGCCCCTGGCCCACTGTCTTCCGGCCTCCTGGGGAAGCATCCCTCCGTCCTCTTTTAGCAGCGCCCCAGGACCTGCATTCCCTCCAGTTTCTCTCCCATCCAACACATTTCTTGTCTCCCTCTCTCCCCCATTTTCTTTCCTCAGAATGAACTCAGGGAGGTGAGGGAGGAGCTCAAGGAGAAAATGGAGGAGATAAAACAGGTAACCGGCTAAGGCTTTACATAACAGGGAGGGAAAGGATCGCTTCAGGAAAACATGCAACTCTTCCCTTTGAATGCGAAGGAGATTGGGGGAATTGCATGGAAATAGCAGCCAAGCCTGTGCCTCGGGGCTGGGCAGCTTATGATACTCTCTTCTTACTCCCGTGACGCCTAGACCCAAGTTTCCAGCGACTGTGGACTCCTTAAGGTGTCCTGGTTGGGGAGACGTAACCTCAGTGATAAAGCTGAGTGAGACGGGCTGGCTTGGAGCGGGGGAGCAGCCAGGGACCAATGCAGCCTCCTTGTTCACCTCCCCTGAGCAAGCTGCGTGCAAGATCTCTTGTTTCTATGATACGACCACCTAGAACCTACTTAGGGAACAGGGCATATTCAAGTAAGAAGGGACCACTGAACTGCGGGCTGCGCTCCAGCATCAGTCCTGCAATCGCCAGTCCTGAGCCCTGCCAGTCCGGGGCCGGCAGCGGTGTGACAATGTCGTGTGCACCCGAGTCCCATAAGAGGCGTCCTGGGAAGAAAGCAGCTTCAAGGGGTCATTTCAATAAGCCCATTCCCACGGTGCACCTGTGCTTAAAATGCCCCAAAGACACCACAACTGACTTAACTTCTCTGTGCTTTGTCAAACCAAGCTTTTCTTCTTCATTAGATAAAGGATATAATGGACAAAGATTTTGACAAACTTCATGAATTTGTGGAAATTATGAAGGTAAGCTCGAAGTGAGTACTTTCCATGGGCCAGTCCCACACTGGAGACTAAGGGAAGAGATGGCAGGACCCCCCCCCCCCATGCTTATAACCTTCTAGGAGACCCAAATTCCACTGAAAGGAAGAATTGCAAGCAGAATTGTAGGTTGTCCATTAATTAAGGTTTTTGTTTTGCTGGAGATTGCACCCAGAGGCATTCTACCTCCAAACTATACCCCCAGCCCTATTTTATTTTTTGTTTTGAAACAGGATCTTACTAGGTTGCTGAGAGTCTCGCTCATTGCTGAAGCCTTCCTTAAACCTGCAATCCTCCTGTCTCAGCCTCTCAAGTACTGGAATTCCAGGCACGCACCATCATGTGAGGCTTAATTAAGGGTGTTGAGTCATAATGAACATGGGCTGAGAGACGTCCCAATAGAGAAAGGAAACCCCCAGTTGAGCCTTGAACATTATGCTGAAATCTCAATGCAAATCTAACTGAAAGTCCAATAAGATTCTTTTTTAACAACGACAACAACAAAACAAAACAAAACAAAATCAAGGAGGATAATCTGGATTCTAGAACCACACTTTGTAAACGTTAGTGTGTTTCCCAGTCTCCCAGAACACTGGCAAAGACAGCTTAGCCCAGGTTCATGTGCAGATGGGGCTTAGCCCTTGTATTTTGGCCAAGTTCCCCAGGTGAAGATTTGAGAACCTTGGATGTAGTAGCAGAGCAGGCAGAATCAAGTAGCTACCCATTTTTCCAGAGATTAAGGGAGTCCTAGCCTCACCAGATAATTTAATGTCTGATAAAGCCACCGTTATCAAATCAGGTGGTACAGGAATAAAAAACAGGATTGGGGGTATAGCTCAGAGGCAGAATGCCCCTGGGTTCAATCCCCAGTACCGCAAAAAAAAAAAAAAGAGAGAGTGCAAATGTTTATAAAACTGGAATGTTATTAAACAATAGGCATCAAAAGTATAAAAACTTCTTTATTCTGCTTCTCAGAATTTTACCCATGAGAATAATCAGAAATGTCAGCATAATTATATATGAAAAAATGTTCATCACAGGATTATTTACAATAAACAAAAAATTGGGAAACAACCATCATTTTGAATATAGGTACAGCCAAAAAAGTTATGGTATATCCATATAATGAAAGTTAGGAACTATTTAATGACAATGTTCAGAAAGAATGCTGATAATGAGAAAAAGCAAGGTACTAATAATGTACACAGGCCAGTCTCAACTAGGGGGAAAAGCAAGTAAGTAAATATATAGAAAAAGAACTGGAAAGAAATGTACCCAAAGGGCTAATAGCAGTTATCTGGGGGAGGAGGGAGAAGAAGATATATACGTGTGTTATCCAAATTTTCTGCAAAGGGAATGCATTCTTTCTGTATTAAAATGCAAACGCCGTCAGTGTTTTGTTAGCAGCACTGGTGTGGAGAGGCACAGAGGAGGCTATTTTGGGCTGGGGACAGCTTGAGGCCGGCAGGAAGCAGGACGGATGTGCTACTTGGTGGTCAGTGGGGAGCGCAGCCTAGAAGCAAGCGAGACACAGACTCGGCACCGGCACAAAGGCGGGGACAATGGAGGCTTTGAAAAGCAGCAGACAAGCTGGGACTTGGTTCTGGACGCAGCGAGGGGCCTCCGGAGAGTTTTAATCAAAGAACATGCCGGGAGCAGCTGGGCAAGGTGGCCCCGGCGGCAGCAAGGACGCCTCTGGCTCAAGGTGAAGAGAGGTGGCCTGCCTTTTTAAAGGAAGAAAATGAAAGGGATAAATCTGAGAGATGCACTAAAGGAAACATAAGAGTCCTTGGCGACAGGCTCAGCACGAAGAAGGAAGTCCAGGGAGGCCAGCGTGCGCAGTGACCGCCGAGTTTTCATCTGGATGATTAGAAAAGGCTCGGACAATGACGAGGATCGTTGGGAAACAGCTCAGTGAGAAAGGAACAGGGGGAGACCATTTGGAATAGGAGTTGGAAGTGAGAGATTTGTAAGAATATGGGACATTTTGACTTTGAGGTTTTGAATCTATGGGATGTTTTTTACTTCAGGTATTTTGGCACTGTGGATGTTACTATTTTATTCAAAATTTATACTAACACTCAAAGATGCTGTTCATCTTTAAGTATGGTGGTGCACGCATGTAATCTCAACACTTGGGAGACTGAGACAGGAGGATTACAGGTTCAAGGCGAGCCTCAGAAACTTAGGCCCTCAGCAACTTAGTGAGACTTGTTTCAAAATAAATAAATAAAAAATAAGGGGCCAGGTGTGGTGGCCCATGCTTATAATCCCAGTACTTGGGAGGCTGAGAACAGAGGATCTGGGTTCGAGGCTAGCCTCAGTTATTTAGTGAGGCTCTCCGCAACTTAGTGAGACCTTGTTTCAAAATAAAGAATAAAAAATAGGGCTGGGGGTGTAGCTCGGAGGTAGAATGCCCCGAGTTCAATCCCCAGTACCGAAAAAGAAGACAAAATAAAATAAAACAAAACAGGACTGGAGGTTTAGCTTGGAGGTAGAATGCCCCCGGGTTCAATCCCTAGTTTAAAAACAAAAACAAGAACTTTTCAAGATGGTATTTTCTGAAATCATCTCCAAACAGTAAATCTCCCTGATCAGTTTTCTGCATCAGATTTAACTGATTCCAAATCATTCATTTTTTAGTAGTTACTTTCATTGGATTAAATTATTTTCATTTATATTTTATTATGGTCAATCCAAATCTGTTTTTGTCTATAACAAATATTGTCAACTATAATTTCTGCCACCTTAGAATTCCTTTTGTGTCCACTATTTCCATCCAATTTTCCCAGGTTAGATTTTATAGACCTAAAGTCTGCCAAGAATTATTATTATTTGTTGTTGTTGTTCTTTCAGTTCTCAGTGAGTAACGCAAGTGTCTACGCCACATTAGCTACAGTCAGTTTTGTGTTGACCATTTCTGCCGGGATTGGGTAAAAAGATGAAACCAGCCGGGTGCGGTGGCGCACTCCTGTAATCCTAGTACTTGGGAGGCTGAGACAGGAGAATTGCAGGTTCAAGGCCAGCCTTAGCAACTTACTTAATGAGGCCCTGGGTAACTTAAACCCTGTTTTAAAATAAAAATAAAAATAGGGCTGGGGTATAGCTCAAAGGTAGAATGCCCCTGAGTTCAATCCCCAGTAACTAACACACACACACACACACACACACACACACACACAATGGAACCAACATAAAAACACAGGCAGGGTCAAAACACCGTAGTCCCAGCGTCTTTGGGGTCACAAGATTCGCTTTTCAATTCTATCGTCTTATGGGGTCTGGGTCTTCCGTGGAGGCCGGGTCAGTTTGTGGCCTCCTCTGTCTCCCCTGGAGACCTTGGTCAGGTCCCTCCTGATGCCACCTGGCCTGGGTCTCATCCTGGAAAGGCGGGGACAGGGGAAGTTGGTACTGGCCGCAGACGCCCATCAGCCAGATTTCGTGAGGATTCTGAGGACTGGGCACGAGGCGGCTGCAGAGGTGGGGGGGACGGGTTTCCGCAGCTCTTCCCGCTGAAGGGTCTAGCCTCGAACTCTCTTGAAGGAGATGCAGAAGGATATGGATGAGAAGATAGACGTCCTAATAAACATACAGAAGAAAAACAAGTAAGTGGGCCCCACACCCCTCTCCCCTCGCCCCTAAACAACCTGACGAACTCGGGGTTCAGACAGCGCGCAGACCCGGGGAAGGCTCGTCTTGGCTCCCGCTGCCCCAACGGCTGGGAGTCACGGCCTCCCTCCTCGGCGCCCTGTGTCCGGGTAGCAATGACCTCCCCAACTCTCCGCCCCTCCCCGACCCCCCCAGTCCCTTTCGGAAAGGATTAACAGAGCCGGAGGGGCCGCCGATGGGGAAGAACGACAATGACCCCCAGCTCAGGCTCAAAAAGATGGAAGAAGCCAACGGGGCGCCCCTGGCTTTTCAGAAGAAGATGATGGCTTCCCAGAAAAGCAATAAGGACCCCCTGGAGTGTCTGCACCAGTGTAGGAGCTGCTGTGTAAGTGAGGCCCAGCCCGGGTTCCCACGCCCAGAGCTGTCCTTACAGGGACCGCCGGAGCCCCATGGAGCCCTTCCTGACCCCCCTTCCTCCTGGGCCTGCACAGCCTCCTCCCCATGACCCTGTAGCGCCGGCCCTGCGTGCGCCTGCTCCACGCCTGTGTTATTCCATCCCTTCCTATAGCTAGGCCCGATGGGGCGCCCCGCAGGCTGGCCATCTTGGACCAGAGAAAAATGACCTTTCTTGTGCCGTTTCTGTCCTCCGCAGGAGAAATGTTTGTTGTGTGCCCTAAAGACCAACTACAATCAGGGGTAGGTAGACCCACACGAGAAGCGCCTTCTCTCAGTCCGGTGTCTCCTTACCCCGCTCTGCACCTCGGCCCACCTGTGGCGGTGCGGGGAATCAGGCTGGTTAGGGGACCCTGCCCTCTAGCGCCACCACCCAGCTATAGAGCACAGGGCACCAGGAAGGAGGCTTGGGGCGGCCAGGCCTGAGGCTCTGCCCAGAGGCTCCCACAGCGGGAAGGGCACCCCAGCAGCTGCAGCCCCAGCCCCCGCCTCAGGCGCCCGCCTTTCTTCCCACCTCGCAGGAAAGCGCCATACCAGGTCTGGGAACCTTTTTCATCCTTGGCCTCTGGAGCTGCTTTCTGATCTATCTGTACATCAACCAAGACGAGATGGAGTACGTGCTTCCCACCTAAGCAGCGCAGCTCTGGCTCGCCCTCTCCCCACACCTTGAGCTGCCCAGCAGCTCCTGGCCCAGCAGCTCCTGGCCCTCTGCCACCACCGCCCCTGCCCAGGCCTCCGCCCGCCCGGAGATTAAAAGCCTGCATCTGAAGCCGAAAAGGGTGTCGCCATCTTGAATACTAGTCCTAAATCTGGGTGTGTGTGTGGAGTGTCACTTTTTTTGTTGTTGTAGACTCCAGCCCCTCTTCCTGCTTCCTGGGGTCAGTTAATGACCCTTCGTTATTTGAGAGTTTTCTTGCTCCCTCCCTCCCCCACTGTCTCCCTCTGTCCCACCTGGTTCTACGAGGGTCCCAGGTGAAGCCCTGGGAGGCCCCTGAAGATGGCGGGCGCCAGTTTGTGGGGCCTCAGGAAAGACCCCAGCCCTCCTGCCCACTGGACCCCGTATCCTGAGCCTCTGCACCGCGCGTGGGACCTGGGCGTCCAGGGCACTTCAGGGAAGCTCTAGCCCTCGGTGCAGCCACACCGCTCCACCAAGGACTCGGAGCCCTGCTGCGCAGAGAAACTTGGCGCCCTCCTTGGGCTCTGGGTGTCCTCCTTCCTTACCTCATTGAAGATTTCCTCCCTCCCTGCACCGCAAAGGAGACCCATCCCTTCAGTGACCTGCAGCCTTTACAAATTGGGGGGTGAGGCAGTGAGTCCCAGCCTCCCACGGGTCCCCTTGGTGTCTGTCCTCCACCCCCTAACTCAGGGAAGATGAATCTGGGCCGCTGGGTTGAGGCCAGAGTAAAGAGAGAGGCAGAGAAAACAGGCGTTCCATAGACTCTCTGCCACGCTGTGGTTCTTTGGCTTTAGTTTGACAGAGGAGGAACTAATGGAGTTCCAAGTCTGATGTCACACCAGCTCTCTCTTCTTCTTTTATTTCTTTGCCAAGTTGGCTCCTTTCATTTTTAGACAGTCTAATAATCATCCACCAAGTTCTGAATGGCAATATAGTAATAAGCAATGTGTTTAGTCCTTCAGATATATATTTATTTATTTATTTATTTATTTATTTATTTATTTATTTTCCAGTACTAGGGATTAAACCCAGCGGCACCCCCAGCCCTATTTTTTTAATTCTTTATTTTGAAACAGGGTCTCACTAAGTTGCAGAGGGCCTCACTAAGTAGCTGAGGCTGGCCTCAAACCTGCAATCTCCTGTCTCAGCCTCCCAAGTACTGCATATACACATTTTAAAAACAAAAACACAAAGCCAGGCATGGTGGTGCCCACTTGTCATCCTAGTCCTTGGGAGGCAGAGACAGGAGGGTTGCAGGTTTAAAGCCAACCTCAGCAACTAAGTGAGACTCTTATCGACCTAGCAAGATCCTGTTTCAAAATAAAAAAATAAATAAAATAAAATAGGGCTGGGGGTGTAGTTCAGAGGTAGAATGCCCCTGAATTCAATCCCCAGCACAAAAGCAAAAACACAAATAGGCCGTGCTCTCAAGGAGCTTATAGTTTGGTTTTTTTTTGGTTTTTTTTGCAGTACTGGGGATTGAACTCAGGGGCATTCTACCTCCGAGCTACACCCCCAGCCCCCTATTTTTTATTCTTTATTTTGAAACCGAGTCTCACTAAGTTGCAGAGGGCCTCACTAAGTAGCTGAGGCTGGCCTCAAACCTGTGATCTCCTGTCTCAGCCTCCCAAGTACTGCATATACACATTTTAAAAACAAAAACACAAAGCCAGGCGTGGTGGTGCCCACTTGTCATCCTAGTCCTTGGGAGGCAGAGACAGGAGGGTTGCAGGTTTAAAGCCAACCTCAGCAACTAAGTGAGACTCTTAGCGACCTAGCAAGACCCTGTTTCAAAATAAAAAAATAAATAAAATAAAATAAAATAGGGCTGGGGGTGTAGTTCAGAGGTAGAATGCCCCTGAGTTCAATCCCCAGCACAAAAGCAAAAACACAAATAGGCCGTGCTCTCAAGGAGCTTATAGTTTGGTTTTTTTTTGGTTTTTTTGCAGTACTGGGGATTGAACTCAGGGGCATTCTACCTCCGAGCTACACCCCCAGCCCCCTATTTTTTATTCTTTATTTTGAAACCGAGTCTCACTAAGTTGCAGAGTACCTCACTAGGTAGCTGAGGATGGCCACGAACCTGGATCCTCCGGTCTCAGCTTCCCGAATGCTGGGATTACAAGCGTGCGCCACCACCGCCCGGCTTAGCTTATAGTTTTTAAAGGAGAGATGGTCAACATGTGTAATGAGAATATAGACCACATGTAAATGAGTACAATACTCGTAAGCAGGTGATAAGCAGAAATGGGTCTGGAATGGGGAAGAGGGAAGGGTGGGGATACCCCTGTATTCGTTTCCTATTGTTGCTGTAACCAATTACTACAAATCAAACATTTTAAAACAACAAGAAATGAGTCCCACTGGACTAGAGCCAAGATATCAGCAGGGCCACGTTCTACCTGGAGGCTCTGGGAGAATCACTTCCTTCCCTCTTCCCACCTGGACAGGCACCTGCATTCCTTGGCCCATGGCCCCTTCCCAGCTTCAAAGCCAGCACCAGGCAGTCGGGTCTGAATCACGCTAACACTGACTCTTCTGTCTTGTTACCACTCTTAAGAACCTTTGTGATTACCTTGAGTTCACCTGGGTAATCTAGAATGTTCTCCTCATTTTAAGCTTAGCTAATCAGCAACCTAAAGTCCTCTTTTCCATGTAACATAAAATATTCAGGGAATTAGAATATACGTATCTTTGGGGGACATTCTGCTTACCATAGTGGACCTCCCAAACCCTGTTTCTTGCCTAACTAGCTAACCTCCAAACACTTGGGGATGCTGCACTGTTCTGTGGGATGATGCTTTTAAAAGAGGCCCACAAACTCTGATATTCCTTCAATACTCTTTCCTTCAAGAGGAAATCTGGTTTCCTTGAGTGTGGACTAGACAGAACTATGAATGGAGCATGGTAGAAGTGATGTGTGTTATTTCTGAGACTAAGTCATAAAAGACATAGCAGGTTCCATCTTGCTCTTGGACATTCCTTTGGCATGATGATAGCCGCCATGTTGTGAGGAAGCCCAAGCAGCCCTATGGAGAGGCCCACATTGCCAGGAAGTGAAGCCTCCTCCAAGAGCCATTGGAATGTGCCAAGTTAAAATGGGTCCTCCAGCCATGCTCAAGACTCAAGACCACACCCCTGGCTGACATCTTCACTGAGCCACCAGTTAAACTTCTCCCGAGTTCCAGAAGAAACCATGGAATAATAGATTCTTTTTTTTTTTTTTTTTTTGTGGTACTGGGGATTGAACTCAGAGGCATTCTACCTCCGAGCTATACCCCCAGCCCTATTTTTTATTCTTTATTTTGAAACCGAGTCTCACTAAGTTGCGGAGTGCCTCACTAGGTAGCTGAGGCTGGCCGCGAACCCGGATCCTCCGGTCTCAGCCTCCCGAATGCTGGGATTACAAGC
>PVLC010006636.1:25366-46190 GCA_004027655.1 Graphiurus murinus | reverse complement strand
ACCACCATGCCCGGCTAATAGATTCTTCTTGTTTTGTGTTGCTAAGTTTCAAGGTAGTTTGTTACACAGCAATAGATAACAAACGCAATTTTATGCATGGGTACTTACATCCCTTAAAATTATTATTTCCGCGCCCTCTTGCCCATCCACACCTGCTCCCCACCCAGCTTACCACTATTTTAATCTCTAGCAGGGTGGATTGTTTTGTCTGTTCTTGAATGTGACATCAATGGCATCGGTTGTCATGTATTCTTTTGCCAACGGTTGTCTGTATATTCACTATAGCAATAGTTTACCATTGTGTAATTGCCGAAACCTACCTCTTTTCCAAATCCATCGTTTATTTCTCCATTCCCTCCATTGGTGATCCAGAACTTTTTTGAGAATAATCTAAGTGAAGACAATATTCCCAGTGGCCCTCTGTGCATCTGTCTTCAGCGCCCCTTCCCGGGTCTGCAGTGCTGCCGGCTCCTTTACTTCCTCTTCTCCGAAGAGCCTGTGGAAGGCCCACTCTGCCTCACCACGTCCTCCTGTCCTGCACACCTGGCCTGGACCCTGCTTGTCTCCTGAAGTTGCTCCCCCGAAGGACGCCTGTCACCTCCTGAGAGCGGATTCAAGCGGCCTTCTGGGTTCTCATTCTGATGTAGTTCCTGCTTGGACGCTGTGCCTGATCCTCCCTGAACACTGGCTTCCAGACTCCTGTTCTCCCAGCCCGAACCTCTGTTGCCTCTCTCTCGTTTACTACTCCTCTGCTGTCTTAGTTTGGTCTGCTAGAACAGAAGACTACTAACTAACTGACTAGAAAACAACAGAATCTATTCCTTACATTTCTGCAGCTGAAAAGTTTGAGATCAAAGCACCCCCCGTTCCGATGTCTGGTGAGCGTCCATTCCCTGGTTCACAGATGGCGCCATCTTGCTGTGTCCTCGTGGGCTGGAAGGGGCAAGGGAGCTCCGGGTTCTCTTATATGGGGGACTGATTCCATTCGGGAGGGATCTGCCTTCGAGATCTCCTTACCTCCTCTTTAATCCCATTTCCTTGGGGGCTGGGTCTCAACATGGAAGTTTGGAAGCCCGAAGCCATTCAGACTGTAGCCTCTGTCTGCATCTTCAAATGAACAACCTGCAGGCTTCTTCTCTTACCCCTTCGGTACTTTCTAGGGGCCTACTTCTTGGAGGCTGAGGGCAGACACCACCTGTCTTGCTCACCACCGCAGCCCCAGAGTCAACCCGGAGTTTGTTCAGTGAGTGAATAGACAAGCAATCAGTCCCCACCTTCAAGGGTCAGAAGATCAGCTCCAAATGAGCACAGGCCCTCCCGAAAGAAATCATATGGCTTCGGGTCTCGAGCCGAGATTAATTAATTAATGGGGAAAAGAAAAATGGGCTGAAGCAAAAGAGAGGCCCGTGTGACCCTAAAACCTAACCCCTGGTCCTGTCCTTCATGCTCAGGAAAAATAACTCCTTTCCTCTTAATTGGGCATCCATAATCATAGCTTGATTAATCAGAAAGTGCTTCTCCTACCCCTTTTCTCATTAGCATTCACCGGCCAGCTTATTATTCCTACCAGCTAAGCAGGCTGAGAGGAGAATGTAAATTTCCTGGAGAGGCACCGCTGTCATCTTTGCTGTAAAGAATGAGCTTGGACAGGGGGGGGTCTCATGTCACATTCGCTGGCAGATGACCCCACGCCTTGGACGCAGCCCTAACCTCCTACCCAAGCTTAGATCTACCTGTCTCTCTGGGCCTCACTGTCCTGTCAAACTCAACACAGCCAAAAATACATGCCCACCCGTGCCCCCCAAATCCCTTCTCTGCCAGGCGCCCCAACAGGGGTCCTTGTCTCTGCTCAGTATCCTGACAGCCGGAGCACAGGTGGATCTCCAGCTCAAGGCTGGACTCATAGGTCTTTCCTCGGCCCATCTGGCTGTCTGAGCACTTGGTGCTGGGGGTCGGACACCCTGGGGGAGACCTGGGGCCCGGAGCAGCCAGGCGCCTGCGTTCCCTGCCCAGAAGCCTTTGGGTTATTTTGAAGGTTCCTGAGAATGTGGGGAAAGGACCTGTTGCAGGGCTGGCGATGGCTTTTCTTTCCCCTTTGCTCTCCTTCCATCGCCTCCTTCCAGCTTTACCTGTGATGGCTCCGAGCTGAGGATGAGAAGAGGTTGAGTTTCTCAAGGACAGAGGCAGTGGGGAATCCACGGACCACAGCGTGCATCTGCACCGAGTGGGAATGTTGGTGTGTGGATGTGGGAAACTGGCCTTGATGCCACCTAGCCACGCAAGCCTGGCGTTTTCTCTCTCCTTCCCACAGCAAATGGGCTGCCAAGTCCCATGGAATCTTTTTTTTTTTTTTTTTTTTTTTTTTTTGCTGTACTAGGGATTGAATTCAGGGACATTTTACCTCTGAGCTATACCCTAGCCTTATTTTATTTTATTTTGTTCTTATTTTGGAATAGGGTCTCACTAAGTTGCTGAGGGCCTCACTAAGTTGCTGAGGCTGTCCTTGAACCTGCAATCCTCCTATCTCAGCCTCCCAAGTACTGGGATTATAAACATGTGCCATCATGCCCATCTTCCACAGAATCGTTTTAACAGTTCAAATGTCTGTTCCCCAGAGTCAGGTATGGTGGCACATGACTGTAATCTTAGTACTTGGGAGGCTGACACAGGAGGATCGCAGGTTCAAACCAACCTCAGCAACTTAGCAAAACCAAAAAACCCTGTTTCAAAAAAAAGGAATAAAAAGGGCGAGGGGTATAGCTCAGAGGTAGAATGCCCCTGAGTCCAACCCTCAGTACCCCTCCCCTCAAGAAAAATGTCTGCTCTGAAATCCCTTACTTCCCATGCTCCTGAATCTAGGCTCTAGGTGACTGGATCCTGAACTGCTTGCAGCAGCCTTGCTCAAAAGCCATCCTCAGAACCCATTGTCCACGGGACGACACCCACGCTCCTTAACCGCCATTCTGCAAGCCCTCTGTCCTAGGGTCCCAAGAGGGCCCCTCGCCGTCCACTGCCCTGCCTCTGCTTGCCCCCGTTCTCTCACCTCCAACGCCCCTGTGGACTGGTGTCCTTGGTCCTTCTCCAGGCAGGCGGCCAGTTCCTAGGAGCAGGGCTCTCGGTGTCCTCCTCACCCTCAGCATGGTGGAGCAGGCCTGTGATCGGGAGGCGGAAGCAGGAGGGTCACACGTTGGAGGCCAGCCTGAGCAACTTAGCCAGATCCTGTCTCAGAAACGAAAAATAGAGTATGGAGGCGCACCCTGTAATCCCAGTACTTGGGAGACTGAAACAGGAAGCTGGCAGGTGTGAAGGCAGCCTCGACAATTTAGTGAGGCTCTCAGCAACTCAGTGAGACCCTGTTTCCAAATAAAAACTACAATAGGGCTGGGAGTGGAACTCAGAGGTAGAATGCCCCTGGGTTCCATCCCCAGTACCACAAAAAAAAAAAAAAAAAAAAAAAAAAAAAAAAAAAAAAAAAAAAAAAAAAAAAAAAAAAAAAAAAAAAAAAAAAAAAAAAAAAAAAAAAAAAAAAAAAAGAGAGAGAGAGAGAGAGAAAAAGAAAAGGAAGAAGGAAGGAAAAGGAAAGAAAAAAGGAAGAAAAAGAAAAGGAAAGATGGAAAAGGAGAAGGAGAAAAGAAAGAAGAGGACTGGGGGTGTAACTCGGAGGTAGAATACCTCTGGGTTCAATCCCCCGTTCTTCAATAAATAAATAAATAAACAAACAAATAAATAAATAAAGCTGACCTAAGTTGACTATGAAAACTCACCAGCAGAGGGCGCTGGGCCCCCCACCAGTCCCTGCCCATTGAACTCCCCACAGAGAAACCCAGCAAGAAGGCAAAGAAGGAAGTTGGCAAAACTAGACCCTGGGTTGCACCCGGCCTCACTTCTGGAATTTTCTGGAGGCCCAGGACAACCGGTGCTACTGACTTGTGCCTACAGTGGTCACCCACATGGGGATTCTCAGTTCCAAAAAGCCACACCCAGATCCAGTGTCTGGAATTTACAATGAAGTGACTTTCGGTCGTCCCTTTATTTACTTATCCGGTGTTTGTGGAGCGTCTGCACAAGCCAGGGACAGGGCTGGACGGGTGTTTCCCCATAAAGTGCTGCTTCGAGGGTTAGACCCCGCAGCTAGTCCCCCAAAGCCTTTACATTTTTAATATGCAGAAAATAAAACGAATGAGGCAATTTTCTATTCTCGGGCCAAAGAAAAGCAATAGGGGGGAGACAGTGGAGGAGAGGGAGAGCGCAGTGCAGGGATTAAAAAGCAGGTGGTAGGCACCAGAGGGCCCCGAGGACGCGGAGGGGTCGCTGGCTTTCAGTCTTTCCTGGGAGTACATAAAATGATGAACCACAGAGAGCTTGGTTTCGGCACCCTCTGCTTTCCTTCTAGATCCTCACCTGCGCCTCACCTCTGCAGAGCTTTGGTGCTGCCCGGGGCCTGAGCACAAGACCCTGGCTCGCCGGCCCTCCCGTGGCCACCAGGTTCTCAGCTCTGAACTGTGAGCTCCAAGCCCACAGGCCCACGCTCCGCCCCTGCGGCGGCCTCCTCGGCTCAGTGTTGACAGGACCGCAATGGATAAAACGAACACCCCTCCCGGTGTGTGGCAGGCCCGCCTTCCCGGGGCACGTGTGTCTTTCAGAGCATTCCCCAATTAATCTGGAACTGATAAGTCTCCCACAGCTGCAGGAGGGAGGTGACAATTCCAGGCGGGATGGTATTTGGGGAGCAGCCCCCCGAGAACCTGCTGGTGGCTCTTGTCTTCATGCAATCTCTCCCAGGAGCAGGTGGGAGGGACTTCCAGGGGTGAGGAGCTGGCAGTTTGGAAAGACCATCGGCAAGTCGGAGGTTTGCAGGCTGGGCCAAGATGTCCATCAACAGATGAATGGATTACAAAACTATGGGATATGTACACGATGGAATTTTACTCAGCCATAAAGAAGAACAAAATCATGTCATTTGCAGGAAAATTGATGGAACTGGAAAACATTATACTAAGTGAGATTAGTCAGTTGCAAAAAATTAAAAATCAAATGTTCTCCCTAATATGTGGAAGCTAGGGAGAAAGTGGGACATACGAGGAACTCTAGATGAAGAAGGAGAAACCTTAGATGAGCAAAGAAAGTGACTTAACTGAAGGTGATGGGGGGGGCACCCTAATGCACATGATGAACTTTCACAAACATATCAAAGTCAGTCACTAAACTGAACTTGAGAAGGAGGGAGGGAGAGGGAGTGGGGCGGGAATTGAGGAAGGGTTAAATGAGAGATGTGTGCATGTATGCCTTTACCAACTTGTACCTCACAAAGATGCACCAATAAAAAAAGAGAGAGAGAGAGAGAGAGAGAGAGAGAGAGAGAGAGAGAGAGGGATTTGCAGGCTGGGGATAGATATCTCTTAGCAGCTCTGAGTGGGTGTGATGGTGGCTTCTTTGTAACCGTGTCTGTGCACTTCGAAGAATGGAGCAATGTCAGCTCAGGGAAAGGACAGGCCACAGGGCCTGTCACGAGAACTGCTGAGCTGGGAGAAAGAGGCTCGCTGTCACAGGTGCAGGCCCCACTCCCCAGGGGCCCCACCTGGGCATCCTCCCCCCAGCACGGCTCTCTGGCTGTCCGGCACCTTGCGCTACAGAACAGATGGCGGTGCGGCCGATCGTCCACGCAGCGGTCCTTGCTGTCAGGAGATCTGCAGGGAAGTCCTGCCTCTTCTGCGGCGGGGTGGGCTGAGGGCCTGCTGGTGGGATATTAACAGGCAAGGGAAGGCAGTTTTGACAGGACCACTGCAAAGGCAGCTGCCTTCTTCTCCCCCAAACCAGGTTCAACTCCAAGCAGAACTTCTGCATTTAGATGAATCCGTCTTTGTGCACGCTGCTTCCCCAGAGGTCACAACCGAGAAGCCCGCCGCCCTGTGCGTTTTCTTTGAGAAGCTCTGCTGGCTGTGAGGGAAGCGGAGGAGAAGCCTATTTGCTCATCAGCCCTTGGGAGGCCAACGGGAAACTCTGGGTATCTGCTGTGCAGGATTTAGAGCCAGGATTCCCTGCCGCCCTCACTGAGTCCCGGCTGAGGCCCTGTGTGCTCGCCACAGTTGCACCTCTCAAAGTCCCAGGCTCCGAAGAGAATCCATCACGACCGGAGTTGAAGCAGGGGTCGCCTGTAGGGGCCGGTAGCAGGGAGGGTTATAGAGTGCTGGTACCCTGGCCGCCATCTGGGCATCGGGGATGTGATGTGTACTGTGTTTGAACATTTGTCAAACTGAACATCTAGAATCGTATGGCCACTTTGAAAACCAGTTTGGAAATTCCCCCCAAATTTAGCATGGTGTTACCGTAGGACCTGGTAAATCTACTCCTAGTAATACCCAAAGAACTGAAGCCATATATCCACCCCCCAAAAAATGTGTAGGTGAATGTGCACAGCCCCAAAAGATAGAAATAGCCCACCAGCTGCTGATAGTCAGATAAACAAAATGTGGTTTATCCACACAATGGAATATTATTTGGCCGTAAAAAGAAATGAAGTGCTGATACAGTGTGTATGAACCTTGAAGACATTTATGTTAAGTGAAAGAAGCCAGTCACCAACATATAGCGTGCGATTCCACTTATATGACAAGTCCCAAACAGGCAGCTCCAGAGAGATAGAAGGAATTACCAAGGGCTGGCAGAGAGAAATGGGGAATCACTGTTAATGGACATGGAATTTCTTTGGGGGGTGAAAGAATGTTCTGGAATCAGATAGTAGTGATGGTTGCATAACTCCAAATATGCTAAAAACCCACAGAATCGAACACTTTAAAAGAGCATGGTGGCAGGATCCGGGTTCACCCCAGGCCATTTTCCTGTGTGTGTGTGTGTGTTGGGGGGGGGGGCAACCAGGGGAATGACAGCTACTTCCCTTCCTCGTGACCAAGTCCAGACAAAAGAGATTTAAAGCCTATGGCACATGCTTGTAATCCCAGTACTTGGAGGCTGAGACAGGAGGATCCAGGTTCACAGCCAGCCTCAGCTACCTAGTGAGGCACTCCGCAACTTAGTGAGACCCCGTTTCAAAATAAAGAATAAAAAATAGGGCTGGGGGTATAGCTCGGAGGTAGAATGCCCCTAAGTTCAATCCCCAGAACCAAAAAAAAAAAAAAAAAAAAAGGGTGAATTTTATGGTGTCTGAATGTTTCAAAAAATTTCATCAAGCTGAACACTTATGGTTTGTTCCCTTGCTCTATGCATATTAGACCTTAATAATAGTAACTTTTTAAATGTTTACTTTAAAAGTGGAGTGCCACTACTCTATTTAAAAAACAGACATTGTCCCTCTATTATCTGTGCTGAGTTCCTCTAGCATTTAATGTCAACACTCACGCACTATTCGCAGCTCCTAGAGCGGGCCATGCAGAGCTTGCCTGGGGGCCCGGCACCCTTGGTTTCCCCCGGGAGCTGGTTTGATGGGCGGCATCCCAGACCCCTGAGCCTCCCTTTGAATCACCCTCTGCATTTTAACAAGGTTCCCAGATCCTTTCAGCGCACATTAACGTCTGAGAAGCACTGCTCCAGGGATTCCCCCAGAACCTGTCCCTACCAGCTGCCTACAGAAGAGAGTCTAAGCTCTTCTTTTTTTTTTTTTTTTTAATTTTGAAACAGGGTCTCACTAAGTTGTGGAGGGCCTCACTAAGTAGCTGAGGCTGACCACAGACCCAGATCCTCTGGTCTAAGCCTCTAAAGCTGTGCTGAGGCTATAGCTCAGTGGTAGAGTGCTTGCCCAGCATGTGCTAAGGCCCCAGGTTCAATTCCCAGCATCCCCACCAAAAAAGTCTCTAAAGTTAATAAAGCTAAAATAAAGGCTATGTTTAATATGATAAAAAATATAGTATATATGACAGAATATTAACAGGAATAGACAAAACGAAGCAGAGTTTAAGGACCTCTAACTGTGTAAGAATAATATCATAATTTTTTTCTCTTTATTCTCAACCTACTTTTCGCATACCTAGATTTTAACAATGCAGTACTTTGCCTTCAGAGGTATGTTATAAACTGAGACTCTCAACTCATGGGCCAGAGAATGAAGCAGAAACTTAAAAGCTACTTAAACCCAAGGAGAAAGACTGGATATAGAAATCATTGTGGGAGATTTGGGGCCAGAAATGAGTGTAGTTGAGTAGGCCAGTCCAGGGGATGAACCTGGCCAAGGGTGTGCAGGTGACCGGGCTGGGCGTGGAAAGGGCGTGCCTGCTGAGGCTCCTCCTCCTCCTCCTCCTCCTCCTCCTCCTCCTCCTCCTCCTTCTCCTCCTTCTCCTCCTTCTCCTCCTTCAAATCCAGCATGGGAGCCCAGGTCTGAGGTGCACTGCAGTCACCGAGGAGCTCCAGAAACTCCCAGAAGTCCAGGCAGTCACAAAGGTCTCCCCCGAGGCCTGGACTTCCGTGGCTCCAAACCCTCCACACTTGATTCTAGCCACGGGGCGGGGCAGGCAAGGCCAGGGTGGAACACAGAGCAGCTGGGGGGAGATGAGGACCTGGGTTGGTAGGTGAAGTGCCACTACTCTACCTGGTGTCACCTTCTTTCTGTCTGCTATGAGTCCCTCGAAGCCGTTGGGAGCTGCCGAGTTTCACCTGAGTCACTTCTCTGCGCCTCCGAGGGCGGCTGAGATCCGGGAGGCTGAAGGTGGGCTCCTCTGGACCCGGCCCTGGGCTCCTTTGGAGGCCATAGCAGGAAGCCCGCACGGTCTAAGTGACTGGAACAGAGAGATTTAAAGCAGGCCTGTCGGGCGCCAGGGATCCGGACAGCTGGGGGCGGGGAGAGGGAGCTTCTTTGCAGCCCCGGCCCACGGCAAAGTGTGATACAAGTTTCCCAAATTCCATTCTCGGTCTGCCGGTCGGGGAGGGAGAGCCGTCATCTCCCAGGCTTGCGTGACCTCCGTGCCCTTCCACGTGTGGGCCCACCTTGGCCCAGAGAGAAGGCACCTGCCCACGCACCAGTGTGACTCAGCTGGCCCGTGCCATGCCATGCTCCTGCTGTCCCTGGTCGCCCCTGCCCGACCCACCCTGGACCTTCCCAAAGCCTCGGCCCCACCATTGACCTGCTCGGACCACCGCCTGCCCAGCATAACTCGTGGCTCCCCAGGACCAGGGTCCCTCTGGCTTGGTCTCTCTCGGGAACTCTTTAGTCCACTTCATTAATGTATCTCTAGTCAACATTTCCTATGGGTCAAGAGCCATATGTATTGGTACACGCTTGTAATCCAAGACATTGAAAGGCTGAGACTGGAGGATCCGGGTTCACGGCCAGCCGCAGTTACTTAGTGAGGCCCTCTGCAACTTAGTGAGACCCTGTTTCAAAATAAAGAATAAAAAATAGGGCTGGGAGTGTAGCTCAGAGGTAGAATGCCCCCAGGTTCCATCCCCAGTACCGAAAAAAAGAAAAAAAAGAATGTCTCTTTTCGTCCCCTCCAGGGAGGTGCAGCTCCTGCCTGGGGGTGCAGGGGGCTGCGTTGGCATTCCACAGGCCCCAAGAGACATGGTGATATTCAGTGGGTGGAGGGAGAGGGTCCATCGTAACCCTAGAATGGCCCATGGGGGTCTCCGGAGCGCCTGTGAACACCCAGAAGTTGTATGCAAGATGGCGCATGCCACACGTCCTATTTTCTGGACCAATGTCAGCCTTCGCAGGATCCTGAAATATGCCGTGCTCTAGGCCCTAAGCACTCCCATTTCCTGGTACCCTGAGGCCTGATGGGGTGCTCTAACAGATCCACAGCCCCAATTTCCAGCCTCCTGCCCTTGCCGTCTCTCCCCTCGCCAGACACCCCAGTCCCGACAGAGATAAGTAGAGGTGATTATTCGCTTATTCACTATGACCTGGTTCTCTACCATGATTGCTCTGCTTTGGTTCAGATAAGAATCCAAGGCCCAGGTGTTGAAGGCGTGCTCCCCAGCCCAGCTGGACCTTTAACAGGTGTGGCCTAATGAGAGGAAGTTAGGTCACTGAGGCTGACCTGGGAGGGAATGCTGCCTCTTCCTTCCCCTGCCGGGCACCCCCAGGGGAGCGGCTTCCTCTCCAGCTCCTGTTCCTGGTCAGACCATCCCAGCCATGATGCCCTTTGGCCTCACCCGGGCCCCCCAACAACAACCATGCAACTGTAAGTCAGAATTAAGTCTTCTTATAAGTTGATTTTCTGGTGTTTATCACAGTAATGGGAAGCTGGCTACCGTCTGCCCCAAGGCTCACAGCCCCGCACAGGTGTGGGCAGTTTTAGGCCGATGGAGACTGCAGCCCTGGGGGTCAGCTGCGGTCCAGTTCTACCTGCCCACTCGCTGCAGTGGCGCCACCTGTTTAAAGCGCCTCCCAGGCAAGGTGGGGGGCCGGGCTGCGGTCTGGGCGTCTCCCAGGTGGCCTGCTGTTCCCTGAGCCTTTCTCTGCTCCCAGGGGTAGAGAAGGTTGCAGCGGGAAATATTCCCTAACTTTTTTGGGGGGCCAGGAGCCCCTGCGTCAGCTACCTAGAGCGCGTGGGCAGCTTCGCCCCTTGGGGTTTCAGGACTGAAGGATGAAGGGCCGCCAGGTGAGTTTCTAAGTACCTTTCAACCCAGGACTCTGCGCCACCCTCCGTAATAGCCCTGCGGACCTCGGGTTCGGCCACAGGCCATCAGTCCACTGGCCCGAAACGTGACACTTGGGGAGCCGCGAAGAATCGTTGACTAGATGTCGCCGCTGTCCTAAGCCAAGGGTTTGCAGGTTCGCCGCCCGCAGAGGGGCCGGTGGCGCGGGCCTGCAGTTCCCGGCGCGCCCACGAGGTGGCGCCGGCGCCGCACTTTGTCCCGGTGCGCGGACGGAGCCCTCGTTAGCGCCGCGGCAGCTTCAGTGCTGGGGCACTGGCCTCTCCCGGGCAGGCTCGGAGGCCGGGGGCTGGCCTCGCGCAGGGGTGGAGCCCGCGGGGGTGGCGGAGGGTGGGCGGAGTGCCTGCCGTCGGAGCCGGGTCACTGGGCTGGACCCGGGCGTCCGGACAGGACAGTAGGTCCTCCCCTGGCCGGGAGGACCCAGGCGCTGGACCACAGCGGCCCCTCCCTTCCCCCACCTGGCCCGTAGCCTGGCACCTCCTCCCGAGGGGCCCCGAGTCTGGCACGCTCCCCCCAGCGGCCGCTTGACCCTTCAAATGAGCTGTTCGCTCATTTCCAAGGTGGCCTTCTGCTTGTGAGAACTGAGGCCAGGATATCCGAGCATCCCAGCCAGGGACCTGCCCGGGGAGACCTGGGGAGGTGCACCCGGTACCTGTGGACACGGGCCTACCCTGCACACAGTAGGGACTCCTCTGTGTTCACTGCCCCGTGCATCGCATCAGAGGGAGGGAGCCACATCCGACTACCTCTCTCGTGTGTGTGTGTGTGTGTGTGTGTGTGTATGTGTGCTAGAAATTGAATCCAGGAGCATTCTACCTCTGAGCTACACCCGCCACCCCCAGACCTATTTTATTTTTTATTTTGAAACAGGGTTTTCCTAAGTAGCTGAGGCGGGCTTCAAACCTGTGATCCTCCTGTCTCAGCCTTCTAAGCACTGGGATTACAGGTGTGTACCACTCCACTGGCCACCTTCTCCCTCTTGAAGGTTCTCAATCAGGACCTTCAGGACAGGGGCTGGGATCTGCCTTTAACACACTCCCAAGGGCTTCTGAGGCCGGGTGGGCAGGCTGTGTGGTGACAAACCTGGGCCAGAGCTTTTAGGGGACGCTGCGTTGTTGAAAAGTCCTAGGTAACTTTTTTTTTTTTTTTGCGGTACTGGGGATTGAACTCAGGGGCATTCTACCTCTGAGCTACACCCCCAGCCCTATTTTTTATTCTTTATTTTGAAACAGGGTCTCACTGAGTTGTGGAGTGCCTCACTAGGTAGCTGAGGCTGGCCGAGAACCTGGATCCTCCGGTCTCAACCTCTCAAATGTTGGGATTACAAGTGTGCGCCACCACGCCCGACTAACTTTCTTTTTTTAGTTAAGTAAAAAATGTACTTATTTACAGTATACAACATGATGATTTGATATATGATTGCATTGTGGAATGGCTAAATGAAGCTATTTAACATGCATATCACCTCACATGTGTGTGTGGTGAGAACACTCAAAGTCTACTCTCTGTAGCAATTTTCAAGGACAGGAGGCATTGTTATTAACTATAGGCACCAGGACGCACCCTGGATCTCTTGAAGGTGTCCAGATGCTGTCTGAGCACGGTCTCTGGCTTGGCGGCTCCAGTCTCCACCAGTGGCATCGACTCCTTCCCCAGACCCACCCCCACGCACCCCCTTGAGTTTTCCCAGACCTATTTCTGTGTTTGTTTTCTTGACCTCTCTGGAATGTGAACCTGGTTCTTTCAGAAGGTAAACTCTTCATCGGCATCAACCTGGTGTGTGTGTGTGTGTGTGTGTGTGTGTGTGTGTGTGTGTGTGTGTGTTACTGGGGATTGAACCCAGGGGCAATCTACCTCTGAGCTACACTCCCAGCCCTTTTTTATTTTTTATTTTGAAACAGGGTCTCACTACATTGCTGAGAGTCTCACTTTGTTGCTGAGGCAGCCCTCAAACTTTCAATCCTCCTGTTTCAGCCTCCCAAGTTCTGGGATTACAGGCGTGCGCCACCACGCCCAGCTCAACCTGGACTTTTAAGAAGCCTCAACCAGTTGTGCAGCATCAGACAAGTTCTGTAACACGTGACTTTCCCCTTTTCTAGCCATTCTTCTAGAATCTGCACTTTGTATCGTCTTTGCTTCTTTCTTTTTTTTTTTTTTGCGGTACTGGGGATTGAACTCAGGGGCATTCTACCTCCGAGCTATACCCCCAGCCCTATTTTTTACTCTTTATTTTGAAACCAAGTCTCACTAAGTTGCGGAGTGCCTCACTAGGTAGCTGAGGCTGACTGCGAACCCGGATCCTCCGGTCTCAGCCTCCCAAATGCTGGGATTACAAGCGTGCGCCACCACGCCCGGCTTGCTTCTTTCTTAAGTACAGGAGTTCTGCCCTAAGCATCAAGCACCACAGTACTCTGGGCCTCGGGAAATTCAGATCTCAGGGCGTCCATCACTCTTTCTTTAATTCTTTATACCCATTGTGGAATTAGAAAGGCAGATTAAAAAAAAAAAAAAAAGGGAAATGCCTAAACGTCTTTGTCTCCAGGACAATCTTACAGCAAGCTCGCTTCTCTGAGGTTTACCTGCCCCATGGCTCACACTTCCATCATAAAAAGAGGAGGTCGCAGACAAATGGCTCTGAGCGTCCTGGGTGGCTTACTATTCATCGTTTTATAATGGCCTGATCACGGGTAATCCTGAGGGCAGTCAAGCCTGCCTTCCCCGGCCCTGGGGAGCCCCGCGGGATGGAGCCCGGCGCAGGATGAATCATGGCGCCCCACACTTCAGAGACAGGAAACGGTAAGTAGGCCCCACAGGCCCGTTGTTTTCGCACTTTGAGGGCAGGTGAGAGATGGAAACCCGTCTCTGGCTCCCTGGGTAACTCGGGGCCTGGCTCACCATCCCCTCCGACTTCAAGTCTCTGAGACACCGACTTCCCGGTTCCAAGGAGTCGGAGCCAGAGAGCAATAGTAAGAGTTCAGAAGCTGTCCATCAACAGATGGATGGATTACAAAACTATGGGATATGTACGTGATGGAATTTTACTCAGCCATAAAGAAGAACAAAATCATGTCGTTTGCAGGAAAACAGATGGATCTGGAAAACATTATACTAAGTGAGATTAGTCAGTCACAAAAGGTAAAAATCGTATGCTCTCCCTGATATGCTGAAGCTAGGGAGAAAGTGGGTCATAAGAGGGACTCTAGATGAAGAAGGAGAAACCTTAGATGAGCAAAGAAGGTGACTTAACTGAAGGTGATGGGGGGGACACCCTAATGCACATGATGTACTTTCACAAACATATCAAAGTCAATCACTAAACAACTTGAGGAGGGAGGGCCAGGGCATGGGGCAGGAATTGGGGAAGGGTTAAATGAGAGATGTGTGCATGTATGCCTTTACCAGCTTGTACCTCACAAAGATGTATGATTACAATGCATCAATAATTAAAAAAAAAAAAAAAAAGGAAAAAGAGTTTGGGAAAACAACGTTCTGTTCTCTCAACTCTGTGAGGGCCGGCGGGTTCCCAGGCAGCTGAGAACCTGGGGAAGGTCGTGACTGAGCTCCAGCTGCCTCTGGAAGCTTCTGGATCCTGGGGATGCATCCTAGGCACCTTCTAAGAATTATGTCTGGGAGCTAAGTTCGGTAAGGCTGTTCAAGTAGCTAGCCAGGTGTCGGGGAAGGGAGACCACACGGCCTTCTTTGCTTGGAGGGCGCTCAGCTTGCTGGAATCTTCTGTGGGACAGCTCAGAAACCGCAGCTCAGCTTTATTTGCCAACAACAGAGACCTTGCTCCGAAGCAGCCGTGTCTATCTGGGGACCCACCTGGCCGTGCAGACCCGCACCCCAGGACCACACAGGAGGCCAGGGCAGGAGCACGTGGGACCTTCCGGGCTGGAGGGCAGCCACTGGCCGCCTCCTTTTCTTTTCGCTACTGGGGATTGAACCAGGGACATTCTACCACTGAGCTACACCCCCAGTTCCCTTGGGGCTCTGGTTCCAGGCCCCACAAGTGCTGGAGGCTGGCTGGGTCTGTCTTGGCCAGCTCAGTCCCTGCAAGCTCTGTTTAATTTCGAACTTGCTATTGCTATCATTTATGTGGAGCCAAGAAACGAGTCACCCAAATAATGAGATGCCTTAGCTAAGCTTAAAAAGAAACCCACGGGGACTCCGCTAAATAAATAAGTTACGAAAAGCAAAGTGGGGATTGCAGGTCCCTGTCATGAAGGCGAAGACGGTTCCAAGATGGAATTAACGTAAACAGGAGTTCAGGGCTGGGGGTGTGGGGAGAGGCAGGGAGCTGACTGAACCAAGGCTTCACCTCAAAGCCAAGTGCGTCCTCCCTGGGAGCCCCTCTCTGCGTGCCTCTGCTGTTTCACACACAGCCGAGCGTCACCCTTTGAGATTCTGCTCATCTGAAACGCTGGGGCGAGCTCACGGTTAGGCTGAACTGAAGCTCTTTCCACACTGCTTAAGAGAAAAGATCCACTGGGAAGATGCAGAGGACAAACAAGAGCGTGGGGGTGGGGGGGGGGCGAGGTTTAATTAAGGAGCCGGCTCTTTAAAGGACTTTAGCAAAATAGTTTTTGGCACACAAATGGTGAATTATAAGTGACTCATTGGTTCTTTCTTTTCCTTCTTCTCCTCCTCTTCTTTTCTTCTTCTCCCTCTTCTTCTGTGTGTGTGTGTGTATTTGTGTGTGTACTAGGGATTAAACCCAGCATGGTTCTACCTCTGAGCTACACCTCCAATCCTTCCTTTTTTGTGGTGCTGGAGATTGAACCCAGGGTCATTCTGCCTCCAAGCTATACCTCCAGCCCATTTTTTAAATTTATTTATTTATTTATTTTGAAACAAGATCTCACTAAGTTGCTGAGGCTGGCTTCAAACCTGCCATCCTCCTGTCTCAGCCTCCCAAGTTTTGCGCTTACAGGCTTGGGCCACCAATGCCCGGCTCTTGGCAGTTCTTTGAAGGAGGCTAAACAGGACTTCTTCCTAGAAATATTCGAGGAGCACTTTGAATCATTTTAGAAGGTAGCAACTTGCATTTCAACATCATCAGGCACTAACTGCTGAGTAATTGGGTGTTCACTACATACTAGTCCTTTGTTCCAAGCACTGGGTCTTCACAATAGGCCAACAAAGTATTAGTGCTGGTAGTCTGGCCATTTTACAGATGAGGGAACTGAGGCCTCTAAGTGCCTTGCCCACATTACCAACCCACAGCTAGAGAAACAAAGACAGGAAGTTCCCTTAGTCATTTATTTATTTATTTATTTATTTATTTACTTACTTACTTATTCATGTAGTACTTGGAATTGAACCTGGGGCATTCTGTCTCTAAGCTTTACCCCCACCCCCTTTTTAATTTTTTTTGCTTTGAAACAGGGTCTTGCTAGGTTGCTGAGAGTCTTACTAAGGTATTGAGGCTGTCCTTGAACCTACAATCCTCCTGTCTCAGCCTCCCAAGTACTGGGATTACAGGTGTGCACCACCGTGCCCAGCTACCTAGTATTTTATTAATGTTGTAAATTCTCTAATTTTAACAAGTTCAGACCAACTTCCTCTTCCAGCTGATCTGAACTGGGTGAATTTCATAAAAATAAAATGACATGAAATATCTTTCTGACCGTTAACTGTTGTCACGCCTTATGCTAGGAATGAGCAAGCCAGCGACCCCCGGGTACCAGTCTCCATGGGCAGTAGAGGCCTGAGGATCAGTCTTGTTTCCAGATTACAGCGTGGTGTTCATTATCCCTGAACAATGACAGAAACGGGGACAATTTTGAAGCAAAACCTTGGGGAAGCTTCTAACAAGTCGGCATTTCTAACTCATGTGGAAAAACTCACTTATCAGAGGATTATAGTGATGGTGTTCATTTAATTAAGAGCCTGGTGTTGTGGAAGGGCAGTTCTGCGAAGTTCAGACTATTGCAGCCAGGCCTAAATGCAAACAGAGGAAAACGGGTTGTGTATCTATGTGTCGGCTTAGCTTCCCGGGAACAATCCTTTTCACGTGGCTGAGAGCCATTTAACAAAGGAATCATATAAAAATGTATCCTCTGACAGAAGTGAGTGCATGTGCGTGCGTGCGTGTGTGTGTATGTTACTGGGGATCAAACCCAGGGACATTCCACCTCCAGGCTACACCCCTCACTCCTGCCCCCCTTATTTGTGGCACTGGGGATGGAACCCAGGGGCATTCTACCTCTGAGCTACACCTCCAGCCCTACTTTATTTTTTAATTTAAACAGGGTTTCACTAAGTTGTGGAGGGCTTTGTAAGTACCTGAGATCCTCCTGTCTCAGCCTCCCAAGTCCTGGGATTACAGGCGTGCACCACCATGCCTGGCTAGGTACCAACACTTTAAACCTGGTGGTGGCATTCCCCGCCTCCTCCTGCGGCCCTGCCCGCCATCCCTCTCGGGATATTTTCAGCTTCTTTCTGTGTGGATCCCTCTTGGGCTGGGTCTCAGCTCTGTTTCTAGTATGTCTCCAGCATGTTTCTAGCATGTTCTTGCCCCCAAATTTGAATCCAGCTGCAGCCCCTGCTGCTCCTTGGAACTCCTCTGCCCCTTGAACTCACTGCCCTGGGGCTATAATAAGGAGAATTCTGACAAAGCAGGACTCCTCTTCTTTCAGCTCTAATGGTTTGTGAGGGCAGTCATTTAACAATTTCACAATAAAAGGAGCTTTCTTTGGACATGGTGCGTAAGTCCTCCACAAGTACCGGCATGCCAGGAAGCAGAAGAGATTTGCATGGGAAAAGCTGGCCGCCCTCCTGGAGCCTGACTCCACCACTTGGCTGCAAAGCCTCCCAGACACCGGACACTGGGCCTCACATTAGCTTCACAGCGACCCCTGCAGGTAGGAAGGGCATCTCCATTTTTACAGTGGAAGCCGAGGTTCAAGAACACCTACGCGGTTTGCTCAAGGCAGTCTGAGGCCTGCCGCGCTGAGAAACCCTGTCTCGTGGTGGTTCTGAGCATTTTCCGTTAAGCATGGCCGCCCTTCGTGGCAGTTCACCCTTATTCACTTTATTCCTTGTTCACAGGAACTTCTGCCTCTAGGGACAGTGCCCGCTAGCTGCCGGGTGCTGTGGTCTTAGTGATGCTGTTGGCTTGACTCTCGGTGATGGCCAGTGCAGACCCTGAGCTGGATCTGCGAGGCTGCCTTCCCTGGGAGGTCAGCACAGGCCTGAGGGGGCGGCCCCAGAAAGGCCTGAGTACCCCAACTCAACCTCAGGTTTGGGGGGTCCCTTTGCAGCGGAGGTCTCTCCATCCACAGAGGCACTGGCCAGCCTTGGTGCCTCTAGGTCTCTAACTTACGAATGCTGCTCAGCTGGGTTTTGTCTGCCTGCCTTTCTACTTTTCTTTCCTTCCTTTTTTTTTTTTTTTTTTTTTGTGTGTGTGTGTGTGTGTGTGTGTGTGTGTGTGTGTGTGTGTGTGTGTGTGTGTGTGTGTGTGTGTGTGTGGTACTGGGTATTGAATTCAGAGGATTCTACCTCCAAGCTACTATTTTATTTTTTGTTTTGAAACAAGGTCTCCCTAGGCTGCTAAGAGTCTTGATAGATTGCTGAGGTTGGTCTCGAACCTGTAATCCTCCTATCTCAGCCTCCCAGTTACTGGGATCACAGGCATATACCATCATACTCAGCTCAGCCCTAATTTTTTTTTTTTTAAGTTTTGAAACAGGGTCTCACTAAGTTGCTGAGGCTGGCCTTGAACTTGCAATCCTCCTGTCTCAGCCTCCCAAGACCTAGGATTATAGCTGTGTGCCCCTGTGCCCAGCTGGGTTTCTGTTTTTCTGAGGCGCTGGCTGGCCGAGTTGGTGGGATCTTGAAGAGGGGAGCTGGGGGGCGGGGAGCAGAGTGAGCAGGGGCTGGAGAGGCAGGAAAGGAGACTGTGGAGAGAAACCCAGAGAAAGGGAGACCAAGGGCGACTGTGTGCTGTGTACCGACTCTTCCTCCCTCCCGCTCCTCCCCGAAAGCCCCAGTCACTGGATGTGACTAACCAGTGCTTTTGGAATTGATGGGGGCTGGGTGGGTGCGACAGGTTGGTCAGGAAGGGAAAAAAGGCACGTCCCCAATATGCTGGGCTCCGGCAGACACGCACTGAAGGTTTCGCTGGGCAAGCGGGGTCCACCAGCCGGGCAGCGAGCTCCTGATCCGAGCAGAAATGTCTATCAAAGCCTCCTTCACATCTGCTCCAAACCAGTCTGCTTCAGATTCAAATCCAGATCCGTTTCTTCTGCTTTGGTGCTCAGTGTGTCCTTGTTAATGTCCCAAATTTTGCTATACAGAATCCAGAAATGTAGAAAAAAGGAGTTCCTGAGAGAGGAGGAAGGGTGTGACCAGAGTGGATGGAAATTGAGGACCCAGCCGTGAGGGGAAACGAATCAGACTATTAGAGAGGCCGGGACCGTAGCCGTAGCTGGGAGCTACTGTTCTGCAGGCAAGATGGCGCACCATTCCCACCTAGTCAGAGAGGATTGCAGGGAAAATCAGAAATGCCGGGGCCTCACAGCGGTATAGGGCAAGGGACGCTGTCAGCCAACAGCGCTGACAGCGAGGGATATGGAACGGCAGTGACACACAGCGCTAGTTCAAATGCACCGAAAAGTTGCCGAGTTCCATTTCATATCCTCCGCTGTATCCCATCTCGCATATAAACCGTCTCTGTCTCTACGAGTGTCAACCGGCACTCCCATCTTTGATGGCAAGACCGAACCCTGAGCCTGATCTCCAGTGAAGACCTTCTTGCTTGTGTTAAATCAGCTCCATGCTGTTCAGCTAAGGGCATTTCGTGTCAAAACACACCAAGTGTTATAATTTGTACATCTAACTTGTGTCTGCCACCCTTGCTGGGCCCCACCTATTGAGTTAACTAGGCTTTTTTTTTTTTTTTTAATTTTTAAAGAAGCATCATTAAGAAGCTGGAATTACAGCCAGGTATGGTGGCACACACCTGTAATCCCAGTACTTGGGAGGCTGAGGCAGGAGGATTGGAGGTTTGAGGACAGCCTCAGCTACTTAGTGAGTCCCTCTGCAACTTAGTGAGTCCCTGTTTCAAAATAAAGAATAAAAAATAGGACTGGGGGGGTGTAGCTTGGAGGTAGAATGCCCCTGGGTTCCATCCCCAGTACTGCAAATAAATAAATAAATAAATAAATAAATAAATAAATAAATAAATAAAAGGCTGGGAGTGTATCTTGGCGGTAGGATATCCCTGGGTTCAATCCCCAGTAAAACACACACACACACACACACACACACACACACAAGAAACTGAAATCAGAATATTATATTGATCTATGCATATCCATGCTTATAGCAGCAGAATTCACAATAGACACATCATGGAAACAAACTAGGTGTCCATCAACAGATGAATGGATTACAAAATTACGGGATATCCACAATGGAATTCTACTCAGCCATAAAGAACAAAATTACATTATTTGCAGGAAAATGGAAGGACCTGGAGGACATTATGTTGTGAGATTAGCCAGTCAGAGAAAGTGAAGGGGCATATGTTTCCTGTCGTAGGCAGAAGCTAGGGAGTAATTGGGATACAAGACGGACTTTAGACAACGGAGGAGAAACCCCAGCGGAGCGAGGGGGGGGTTAGGGGAGGTTGGTGGCGGCAGAAGGAACGATTAACGAAGGAAACACTTCCGTTGACAGTGTGGACTTGTGTGAATTTTTTTTTTTTTTTTTTTGTGGTACTGGGGATTGAACTCAGGGGTATTCTACCTCCGAGCTATACCCCCAGCCCTATTTTTTATTCTTTATTTTTGAAACTGGGTCTCACTAAGTTGCGGAGTACCTCACTAGGTAGCTGAGGCTGGCCGAGAACGGTCTCAGCCTCCCGAATGCTGGGATTACAAGCGTGCGCCACCACGCCCGGCTCGACTTGTGTGAATTTATCAATATCAACGTCATGCATGGGGAAGTGGGTGAGTGGGGGGGGAAGCTCACCAAGTACTGTGTGCAAGTACCTATCACTCTGAACTGTGTTACGGCGTGAGACTGCAATGCACGAATAAAACTATATTTAAAAAAAAGAAAAAGAAAGCCGGGCGTGGTGGCGCACGCTTGTAATCCCAGCATTCGGGAGGCTGAGACCGGAGGATCCGGGTTCGCGGCCAGCCTCAGCTACCTAGTGAGGCACTCCGCAACTTAGTGAGACTCGGTTTCAAAATAAAGAATAAAAAAATAGGGC
>PVLC010006636.1:0-25266 GCA_004027655.1 Graphiurus murinus | reverse complement strand
GAAAGAAACCTTCGTCTTTATCAGCATCATTTAGACTGCAGGGCACACTGGACTTCTCGTTTCACTTGACATGTGAGAAAATTGCTGCGCTCCAGTCGAGCTGTAAGGTGACCTTGACTGTGATAATGGGACCGAGTGAAGCCAGCAGTGAGCTCAGCTGACTGGTGTCCTGTTCTCTGCCGCGGCCGCTGACCTGGTTCAGGACCAACGCTTTGTTCTCCTCCGCGGCACCGCGAGATGAGCACCAGGGGCCAGGAGCATCTTTTGTACGGTTGATCAGTCAGGGCCTGAATGCATGGGGCCTGAATGGACTCAAAGAGGCAGATTAGTATTTGCAATGCATCCCACACCCCCACACCGTCAGCTTGACATGGAGTTCTCAGCCTTGGTTCAAGCATTTCTTCCCTTTTCCAGATGGGTCTAGAAACTCTTGGATGGGTGGGTTTTGCATAGAAAGCATCTGTTAAAATCTCTAGTCCTTCTAGGCCAACTGTATCAGTTAGGGCGGGCTAGATAGAGCTGTTATAGTAAGTCTCCAAATGTTAAGATTAATGTAACACTAGTTTAATTATAGCTCACATCATTTTTTTTCTGCTGCTTATCTGGTTTTAATTTTCACATATTTAATACAAATTTGATTCTATAAGCAACCTGAAACTGGGGTCACATCACACTTTCTGTGGGTTCAGGTAGCTCTCCAGGGTAACTGTCCTTGTGTGTTGATTATTCCTCCTCCTCCTCCTCCAGGGAATTAAACCCAGGGGTGTTCTACCCTTGAGTTACATCCCCAACCCTTTTTATTTCTTTTAAATTTTGAAACAGAGCCTCACCAAGTTACTGCACACCAGCTCTGAACCTGCAATTCTCCTGTCTCAGCCTCCCAAGTACTGCGATCACAGGCATGTCCAACACACTGGGCTGATCCCTTGGCCCTTCTTTCTCAGCACACACTTCCCTGATTGCCTCAACGGGGAAGAACCATTAAACACTTCCACTTGGGAGTGACATGCATCATATATAATTTGCAAAAGCAAGTCCCCCGGCCACACTGGACTCCAAAGCAGGCGGATGTATCAGTTATTGGTTCCTGCAAAACAAACCTCCCCCAAAGTCACGCTTTAACAACACAATTTACTGTTTCTGATGATTCTGGCGGTCCAGTGAACATCTCTTTTGCTGGTTTGGCCTGCACGCATGCAACTGTGTTTGGCAGGAGGATGGACAGCGCACAAAGGTTTGAGGTGTCGCATGCATGTGCGTAGCAGTGGGTGCTGACCGCTGGCTGGGCGCCTTGCTTCTTTTCCAGGTAACTTCTCGTCCTGCCATGGACTCAGCTCACCTCCTTACATGAAATCTCCTTTTTGTGTAGCAACAGCTTTGTTGTATATTAGCAAAGTATAGTACAGTTTATTAGCATAATGTTTTGTCTGAGATTAGTATAGCTACTCTGGTTCTCTTTTGATTATTGTTTACATGGTATAATTTTTCTCATTGTTTTGCTTTTAACCTATTTGTGTCTTCAGAGCTAAACTGTGCCTCTTATAAAGAGCATAGAGGTCAGCCTCGGATACTTAGTGATATGCTCAGAAACCTAGCTAGAATCTGGTTAGCCGGGCATGGTGGCACATGCTTACAATCCCAGTACTTGGGAGGTTAAGACAGGAGGATCCGGGTTCACGGCCTGCCTTCGAAATTTAGGCCCTGTTTCAAAATAAAGAATAAAAAATAGGACTGGGGGTGTAGCTCGGAGGTAGAATGCCCCTGGGTTCAATCCTCAGTAGCACAAAAAATAAATAAATAAATAAAAATAAATTAAATTTAATTCAATTTAAAAAGGGTTCAGTACCAGAAAGAAAAAAAAAAGGAACATATAATTGTATTAAGTGTGTGTGTTTTTAAGCCCATTCTGCAAGTATCGATCTTTTTTTTTTTGTGGTACTGGGGATTGAACTCAGGGGCATTTTACCTCCGAGCTATACCCCCAGCCCTATTTTTTATTCTTTATTTTGAAACAGGGTCTCACTAAGTTGTGGAGTGCCTCAAAATTCTGGGATTACAAGTGTGCACCACCACACCTGGCTGAGTATCGATCTTTTAATTGGAATGGGTTAATGTTAATCTTATCGAAGATCCTTTGTATGTTTGTATATGATGAGTTACTTCTTTCTTGCTATTTTCAAGATTCTTTCTGGCATGTGTATGTGTATGTGTGTGTGTGTGTGTGTGTGTTTTACTGGGGATTGAACTCAGAGGCTCTTCCCCACTTTGCCTGACTGGTTAGGAAACTGAGGTTCCGAGAAGTTAAATAACTGGAGGAGGTGACCTGGCTGGCAAGTGCAGATCTGTCCTGTCCCAAAGCTCATCCCCCGCCGTCACCCAAGCCACCTTCCTTACTCCATGAGCCACCAGGGGTAATGACAAAGCATAGTCCTTGGTGTTCATTAAGATACGAAATGAAGTGTCTCCTTCAAACACACTAGGTCAGCAAAGGAGATCTGAAGATCAGCAAGTGAACCAAGATGATAAGCATTCAGAAGGAAAGAACTATTAAAAAACAAACACTGGGCTGGGAGTGGCGGCACACCCTTGGAATCCCTCTACTTGGGAGGCTGAAACAGGAGGATCCCAGGTTCGAGGCCAGCCTTGGCAATAGCAAGACCCTCAGCAACTTAGCAAGACCCTGTTTTAAACTTTAAAAAAGGGTTGGAGGTGGAACTCAGAAGATAATGCCCCTAGGTTCAATCCCCAACCCAAAAAGGAAGGGAGGAAGGAAGGGAGGGAGGGAGGGAGGGAGGGAGGGAGGAAGGAAGGAAGGAAGGAAGGAAGGAAGGAAGGAAGGAAAGAAAGAAAGAAAGAAGAAACTGGGTACGGTGGTGCATGCCTATAATCCTAGTACTTGGGAAGCTGAGCCAGGAGGATCGCGAGTTTGAGGCCAGTCTTAACAACTTAGTGAAGCCCTCTGCAACTTAGTGAGGCCCTGTTTCAAAATAAAACATAAAATAGATCTGGGGGTGTACCTCAGAAGCAGAATGCCCCTGGATAGGAGGGAGGGAAGGAGAGAAGAGCTCTCGTGTTCTGGAACAGGATTAAGGAAATCGTTAGGGACAGGCTGCGAAGTGCCAATAACTCAGTATTAAGTTTCGGTCTTGAGCGGGACTCTAAGTACCTTTGGCTTTGTTTTTGCACTAACCCTCTGGACTCCCAGCTCCCTCTGAGCAGCCAGCAGGCCATTATCAGTCCCTTGCACCCATATACAGGTCCAGGATGGGGTGAGGGCCCAGGTGAGCCCAGGTCTGAAGGTTCCATCCGACCTGTGAGGCCAAGAGGAACAGAGAGAGCCCCACGCCTGACTGACTCACCTGTCTCTCTTCTTTCTTGGTCAGCTCTTATTTTTCTTCATCTTTGATTAACCTAAAGCCAAGTTCCTTGAGAAATGAACATGTAAGGCACACTGTGCTTAGCAAGTCAGGACACGTCCTCAGCTCTGCTGGGCCTTCTCTTCACGGTGCTCAGAGAAGACTCAGGATTGGACATTGGTGGAACTGTCGGTTGATAACGAAACGGCGAAGCCAGGGACGGACGAACCCAGGCCCATTCACGGCGCCCGGAGATGATCCACAGTTCTCTCCATACTTTGAAGCCCTTTCCAAAAAACAAAACAAAAAGACTGGCTATCCGCATTTCAGAGCTGGAGTAATTTTAGTCCTGATGGTGTGTGTTTGAATTACTGAAGCTGAAAACTCATGGTTGAACCTTGGTCCGCCATAGGGAGCAGCATCTGCTTCCTCTGTCCCTGCTGGGGACCTCCTTAGTGTTACCAGCACAACGGTCCCTTTGCTAAGAGCTCGCTCCCAACCCAGCCCTGGACGTGGACACGGACGCCTCAAACCACCTCTGTTGGTGGCCTAGAGTCCTTCCCGATGCATGAGCAAGTACATGCATGAGCGTGCGTGCACTCGTGCACACACACACACACACGCACGTGCAAAATAGCTCCAGCTCTGCCTTCGCACTCCACTTTGAACCTTTTTCAAGCGTCTCCTCTGGTCATTCTTTAGTTTCACACCTGGTTTCTTTCTCTGTACAATGAAGTTAACAGGTATATCAGGAGAATATCATATTTCATGTAGTTTTTTAAAAATTTTAACCAAACACTTTATTTTGAGATAACTATAGATTCACATTCCGCTATAAGAAATAATACCGGGAGATGCAATGTGCCTTTTCTCGGTTTCCTCTCAATGGTAACATCTTGGAAAATTATAGAAGGTGCAATAAAACAACTAGGATATCGACATAGGCAGGACTCACAGATCTTAATCAGATTTCTCCTGTGTTATGTACGTGTGTGTATGCGCATGCGTGTACATGCGCTTATTTGGTTCTGTGATGCTTTACCCCCTGTGGAAGTTTGCGTGTCAGTCACCATCTCTCCTGTTGCCTCTTTATAACCTTCTAACCTTCCCCCATTCCTTCCTTCATCCCCCAGCCCTAGCCTCCTGCCCCTCACTAATCTGTTCTCCATTACTATAATTTTGTCATTTGAAGAATGTTATATAGCTGGGCGCGGCGGTGCATGCCTATAATCCCAGTACTTGGGAGACTGAGTGAGACAGGAGGATTGCACGTTGGAGGCCAGCCTCAGCAACTCAACAAGGCCCTCAGCAACTTGGTGAGACCCTGTCTCGAAATAAAAAATAAAATGGGACTGGGGCGTAGCTTGGAGGTAGAATGCCCCTGGGTTTAATCTCCAGTAACACACACACACACACACACAGAATGTTAGATTTATTAAATCATAAAATATGTAGCTCTTTGGGATTGGCTTTTTTTCACTTGGTCTTCCTTTTCATCCATCGAAGTTTCTGCATGTGTTGTGGATTTTTTCCCCCTCTACTGCTCAGTAGCATTCCAAGGTAGATAGACCATGGTTTGCTTAACCATTCACCCAGTGGAGGCCATCCTGGTTGTTTCCAGTTTGGGCCCATAATGAATGAAGCTGCTATGAATGTTCAGATGCAGGGTTTTGTGTGAACATAAAATGTTTTCTTCCTTCCTTCCTTCCTTTCTTTCTTTCTTTTTTTTAAATAAATGCTCCAAGAATGCAATTGCTAGGTTGTGTGGCAATTGCGTACTTAGTTTTATAAGAGACTACCAGAATGCTCTCCCGAGTGGCTATCCAGTAATGTACAAGTGATCCAATTTCTCTTTGTCTTTGCTAGCAATTGATATTGTCACTATTTTCAATTGCAACCATTCTGATAGATGTGTAATAAAATTTCATTGTGGTAATTTTATTTTAAAAAACTATTTGTATATTTCAAGTTTTAGTTGTCACCAATTATATGTGTGGCTTTTATAATTTCTTTAGAAATTTCAACTGAATAACCATGCGGTGCACTGGAAAAACCCAAATAATAGTTCGCTTAATTCCATTGTACACATCACTTTTTTCTATCTATGCTGCTTCTGACATAAGACTTGTTGCCAGGTTCAATTAATAAAAAACTTTTTTTTCTTTTTTGGTACTGGGCATTGAATCCAGGGGCATTCTACCTCCAAGCTACACCCCCAGCCCTATTAGTAGTAGTAGTAGTAGTAGTAGTAGTAGTAGTAGTAGTAGTATTTTAGGTACTAGGTATTGTACCCAGGGGCATTCTACCTCCAAGCTCCACCCCCAGTCCTATTTTTTATTCCTTATTTTTTTTTTTTGCAGTACTGGGGATTGAACCCAGGGGCATTCTACTTCTGAGCTACACCCCCATCCCTATTTTTTATTCTTTATTTTTAAACAGGGCCTCACTAAGTAGCTGAAGCTGGCCACAAACCTGGATCCTCCTGTCTCAGCCTCCCGAGTACTGGGCTGACAAGCGTGTGCCCCCACGCCCGGCTGTTGTATTGGCTTCATATTTGGTGTGAGACTCCTGAGCTTGTTGTGATTTCATGGGTCAGGTGTTACAGGCCTGTGGCACGTGTGCCCTGTCTTGTGTGCATCATTTCACTCACGATCTCATGAAAATAACTTACACCAACACCGGGGAATCCTCAAAATCCCCAGTAGGAGCCCCCTGGAGGTCCTGTCTCCATCCTGGAAGCAGAGCCCTTTCCCAGGGGCTCCCTGGTGCCTCCCGGGGCTCCAAAGCCTTAACTCTGCAACAGAGACTCTCACCCGCAGGTGACTTTGCCCGGCAGGAGACTCAGCTGTCACAACTGGAAGGAGTGGGGGCCGGGGTCCTGCTGAACATCCTCCGGTGCACGGGACAGTCCACAGCAAAGAAGAGCCCGGGCCGAGGTGGCAAAGGGCCCAGGCCAGGGACCCCCAATTCTGCTCTCCAACGCCAACTTCCACGAGGAGGAAACCCTTTCTCTCTGCTCCTGGCTCCTCAGGCCAGGACACGGTTTTCCTTTATTCCTATTTTTCTCTGTACCTGTTTGCTTCAACACAGCAGAATCAGGCAAGCAAAAAAATAAAAAAATAAAAAAAATAAAATTCCACCCCTTCAAGTATAAGATGGTTAGTTACATGATCAGCTTGATTTTAGAGCAGATTTAATTTTTTTTTTTTTTTTTTTTTTTTTTTACATACTAGGGATTGAATTCAGGGCATTCTATCTCTGAGCTATACCCACAGCCCTTTTTATTTTTTCTGTTTTGAAACAGGGTCTCACTAAGTTTCTGAGGGTCTCGCTAGTTGCTAAGCCTGATCTCAAACCTGAGATTCTCCTGCCTCAGCCTCCCAAGTACTGGGATTATAGGTGTGTGCCACCATGCCTAGCAGTTTACTATTATTATTATTAGTAGTAGTAGTAGTAGTAATAGTAGTAGTATTTAGTCCACACTATTTCTGGCCCACCATCCAGACAGAATGACCTTCCTGTCTGGGGAGCTGCTGCCTGTTTGCGGCTGGTGGTGGGAAGGGATGTGCTCCAAAGTGATTCCAGGGAGCCAGCATCCCCACCAGAAGAAACTGTTGAAAACAACATTTGGATGGAAATGTGAACAAGAGCTCCAGACAGGTGAAAGTGGTTTAGAACACCCGGGGACGGGTATCAAGCTCCAGGATGATCTGAGAACCCAGAAGCCTTGCTGGCTGCAACCTGCTACGTATTCCTGTTGTTCATGTGGCTGTGGATTACGTCATGCCTCTATTTGTTCATAGAAATCTGCCACATGTCCCATCAGCTACTGAACCCCTTGAGGACGCAGTTCCTCAGTGTTCCTGAGGCAGCCGGGAGGCCACCACAGTGCAGTTGGTAAGAGCCAACACTGTCAACCGACTATTAAACAGCCCAGGCAGGACTGTGGGCAAGGACGTCCTGGACACTGTCTCACCGGACGCTTTGGCTTCTCCGCTCCTACCACCATGATCCCAACGAAGTGGCCAGTCGCCCTCTGCCTCGCTCTGCATCGGAGGCCTTAGAGTCTATAGCTTTCTCCTGACAAGAGAACATTCCTTAATCTCCAAGACCATAAAAGGGAATGTGCTCTTCCTCACTGGTCTGGGCAGGCTGCCCGAGGGGAAGATGGGCCGGGCATCTGAGCACTCCTCTCTCCAGCCCACCCTCCCCTTGCACCGGATAGGACCTCCGCGCCCTGACGGTCCCCGGGAACGTGGTGGCTGCTGGCCCTGACCGCACACTGCCCATCCTAAGACTGTCCTGTCCCTCCAGCACCTCTCCTCACAGTGCACATCCTGAAGTCTTTGTAAAAAGCAAAAGCTGAAGGCCTTTAGCATCACAGGGATGCCCTGGGTCCTGTTCACTGGCCCGGGCTGTGGGGGCCGCTCAGAGCCCACATCTAAGAGGAGGCCGCAGCTCCTGGGGGCTCCGACAGGCACCTCTCTGCCTGCGGTGGGCACCCTTCGCCTCCGCTGGTCTGTGAGGCCGCCCCCTCCTCCCCGTGCAGGGGTCCAGCACACACAGGGGTCCTGCGTGAGGTCCCAGAAGCCATCCGTGTGGCTCAAGGCAGCCCATTAGAATAAGGACTCAGCCAGCTGTGGTGGTGCATGCCTGCAATCCCAGGATTGGAGGATAAGATGGAAGATTGCAGGTTTGAGGGCAGTCTCTGCAGTTTAGGGGGAATCTCAGCAACCTAGTGAGCCCCTGTTTCAAAACAAATGAACAAACAAAGGGTTGGGGGTGTGGCTCAGAGGTACAATGCCCCTGGGTTCGATCCCCAGTAAAACACACACACACACACACACACACACACACACACACACACACACACACACACGACGAAGAAGGAGAAGGAGAAGGACTCAAACTGTGGCTACAGAAGGAATCTGAATGGGAGGTCAGAGAGGCTGGGCCCTGGGAATCAGGAGAGAGGCCAGGCCGTAGTGAGGTCCGAGGCCGGGCGGTGCTGAGCCATGCAGGTTAAGCACAGAAGATGGATTAGTGGGAACAGCCTGGGGGACTCCACGGGCAAGCCAGGCTGGGCCTGCTGTAACAGGGTCCAGGGGGTGCTTTGGTTGTGGGGTGCAGCAAGAGGGAGACGGGACAGGGCATCAAGATGAACCTATGAGGTGCGGGACCATCTTAGGCTATTTATTTATTTATTTATTTATTTATTTATTTATTTATTTATTTATTTATTTTGCGGTACTGGGGATTGAACTCAAGGGCATTCAAGAGCTACACCCCTAGCAGCCCTATTTTTTATTCTTTATTTTGAAACAGGGTCTCACTAAGTTGCGGAGGGCCTCACTAAGTAGCTGAGGCTGGCCCGGAATCCGTACCCTCCTGTCTCAGCCTCCAAGTACTGGGATTAGAAGCATGCGCCATAGACTTTAAATCTCTTTTGTCCAGACTTGGTCAGGAGGGAGGAAAGTAGCTGTCATTCCCCCTGACCGCCCCCCTCCCCTCACACACACACAGGGAAATGGCCTGGGGCTCTGCTGATCTCTCTGAGAGGGCAAGCTAGATCCTGTCCTAACCAAAGCAGTTGCAAGCCCCAGTCTCAGTGGAAGAAACAGCGAACCCCGCCCTCACACCTGGAGGGAGCCAGAACCTAACTTTAGATTCCAAGGAACAAATGCAAATGAACCCAGGGCCACTTCTCTTTTCTCTCTTGCACCTGCGGGTATTTGGGGTATTTGCATGTTGGGTGGCCACTTTGGAGACTCTCACACAAGGACCCCTGTTCCCTTGGCAACCAGCTCCCCCCTCCTCCCACCCGGAGTAACGCCCCCTTGCAGCACCTCTGCCCTGGCGGGTGGCCGGGCAGCAGCAGAAGGGCAGGTTTTACTTGTCCCCAAGAGATGGGGGGCTGTCCTCGCAGGAGCCTGCCTCCCAGTCCAGTCTGCTGACTGACCCGGCTCCTTATTTCCCCCTTCCCCTGGCGGCCCGACTTTTGTTCTTGTTATGGTTCACTGGTTCCCTAAACAGAGGTTGAACAGAGAAAAGAAAGGAGAAGAATGGAGAACCGAATACCCCTGGTGAAAGATCTGGTGGGGAAGGAAGTTAAAACCAATGATCTTGTGGTTCCGATGATCCCCCCTTCCCCATGGGGACTAGGATGAAACTTTGGGCGCAGGCACAAAACACACCTCACAACCACAAACCAGGGAGTTCTCGGTCTCTAGCTTAAAAGCCGGTGAACCCCGGGGTCAGGATGCTCCACTGACCCATGCACTGGGAGGTGACAGGAAGCCAGAGAGACAGAGAGAGAGCGAGCAGGGAGGGGCCAGCCTGGCTTTTTTATAACAGCCAACCCTCATGAGAATGAATTTATTCTGTGAGTGCAGCATTAATGCCTCCTGAGTGCTCCGCCCCCAGCGACCTAACCACCTCCCACCAGGCCACTCCTCTTAAAGGGGCCACCACCTCCCAACATTGCCACACGGGGAACCAGGCTCCCAGCATAGGAGCCCTTGCGGGACACAGACAGGATGACTGGGTTTCCAGGCGCAGGCATGGCCGCATAAAGCCTGGGGCATCTCTTGCCACGTCGCTCCCTGGAAGAATGCCCGGGGCCTGGTGTCTGGGCCAGAGGGACCGCTGCAATGTAGAGGAACTCGGAGGAATAGATCGGAGCTGGAGGAGGCCAGACAGGAGAGCCCTGAGGGCCCCTCTGGCAAGGAGTGAGGCTCTGGTCACCAGGGGAGTCAGAGCCAGAGTGCTCTCTCTCTGGTGTCTCTCCTTTCCCCTTTCTCTTCCTCCTCGCTGGACTGCCACTCAAAAGAAAATGCAGAGGTGGGCTGCAGCGTTCTAGAAAGAATCTCAATAGCCCTGCTCACATCAGATGCACTACGGGCCCAAGGGAAGCGTCCGAACAGATAGAGAAGGGAAGAGGGAGTCTCCTGAGCGAGCTAGCGCTGAACGGAGCTCTGTTATCTGTGAAACATGCCGCGGAATTACTGTCTGCCCCCCCCCTCCTGTTCCTACTCTGCCCAGAATGGGGCATCCAGTCTAGACTCACTGGCCCCTGGCCCCTCAGGAAAGCCAACTAGCTCTGTGTGTATGTGTGTGTGCACACGCATGTTTGTAGTACTCGGGATTGAACCCAGGGGTATTCTACCTCCAAGCTACACCCCCAGCCTATTTTATTTTTTTGTTTTGAAACAGTATCTCCCTAGGTTGCTGAGAGTCTCTGTAAGTTGCTGAGTCTGGAGTTGAACCTGTGACCTTCCTATCTCAGCTTCCCAAGTACTGGGATTACAGGCACGCACTGCCACGCTGCTCCACTTCCAACTAGTTTTCTCTTACAGAATTGTGGCTGCCGTGGGCCTGGAACCCTCTGCTGGTAGAAACTGCAAGAATGCCAGTTAAGCTGCTACCCAGAAAACAAAGCCTGGCCAATGTAGTGCTGTGCCCATACCAATCCTCCGATACTGTAGACCCATGGGTCTACAGCTGGTCACTGTGGGAACGTTTTTGTTCATACAACTCATGCCACCCTAGACAGTTCCAAAACCCATAGAGTCCCGCAGGGGAAGGAAAACACTAGCAAAAGGAGCCGCTGAAGAGCCGCTGAGAAGGACGCAGGCGCAAGGATTTACCAAGTCAAGCCGCTGTCTCGCTCGGCTCATGACTCCGAGGAGCAGATGGAGCGCTCCGTCCAAACCCATGAACACGCCCTCTGCCCACCCTCGCTTCCGGGCGAAGACCTGGGCTTTGCCATGGGTGGCCGCAGCTGCGGAGGAAAGGCTGGCGTGGAGGCGCTGACTCTACCTCAGCCAGTTTCCCCCCATTCAATGTGCAATGGAAGACAGCACCAGGAGAACCCCTAGGAATAAGAGACCCCAGACCCACCCAGAGAAGGGGCCGAGGACTTCATTTTGTGTGGACCTGTGGGTGCTCGGAGAAGCGGAGGAAATGAGCTCGTTCCCTGCTCAAGTGGATCCCCAGAGAGCTATACATGTGAAAGACAGCATTAGCCGCCACACAAGGGGCGTGTGTTGAGGAGACCCTGCGCCAGGTGGGCGCACCCGAGGACAGCGGATTTGGGTCTCTGGGCGTGAGGAGCCAAGGCGCAGAAGTGGGTCTGCCTGTCTGTCAGAGGAAAGTAGAAGAGGCAATACCAGGCACGCTTGTAATCCCAGTACTTGGGAGGCTGAGACCGGAGGATCTGGGTTTGAGGCCTGCCTCAGCTACTTAGTGAGGCCCTGTTTCAAAATAAAGGATAAAAAATAGGGCTGGAAGTGTAGCTTGGAGGATTGAAATCATGGGGGGCGGGGGCTGACATCTTGGGGAAGGGGCTGACATCATGGGGGGAGGGAGCTGACATCATGGGGGGGCATCTTGGGGAAGGGGCTGACATCATGGGGGGCTGCCTGGTCCACTCTGTGGGTCTTCTCCAGAAACATCTACAGCTCTCAGTGACTCTGACTCACAAGCTCTCCAAACTGCGGCCCAGGCCTGGTTAGCGACGCCTCCAGGTTGCTCCGCGGCCGCTTCCATGAAATGCCTGCTATTCAGAGGGTTGACGTATGCCGGCGCGTCACTTGTTCACGTCGCGATGCTGTTCAAGGGTGTCCCTCTCCAAAAGTCTAAGCCCTGAAACATCTGCTGTGGTTCAGATGTGGCCTGAGTGTCCCCCAAGGTTTCATGTTTCAAGGTTTCCAGTGCGATGATGGCTGGAGGTGGTAGAACTTTTAAGAGGGGAGACCTACTGGGAGGTAACTAGATCACTGCGGAAATTGCACTCAAAAGGAACTAAGGCTGCTCTCACAAAGCGAGCTAGTTCTCACAAGAGTGAGTTGTCTAAAAGAGCAAGGCTGACCTCTCCCTGCTTTCTCTGGCTTCCGTTGGGCCGTGTGATCTCACCCCCAGGCCCTCCCACTGTGATGTCGTCCATCATGATAGGGTAAACCAAGGGGACTTCAGCAGAGGCCCAATAGATGGGGCCACCTGATCTTGGACTTTTAGCCTCCAAAACTGTGATCCACTTAAACCTCTTTTCTTTGTAAGTCTTCAGCCTCAGGTATTTTGTTACAGCAATGGAAAAACAGACTAACGACGTCCCAACATTTTGTCCCTTTCCTTCAACCTCTTCCTTTATTTGGCTCTGCTGCTCTCTCTGCTGTTCTGATCTTTCCAGGAACCCTGGGTTACACCTGCTGGTTTCAGCTTCCCTGTAGCTATTTAGAAACAACCTCCTACTCTCCTTCAGCTTCCCAGCTGGCAACCATTCTGCCCACCAAGTGCCTCCTGAAGCTGTTAGGAATCGGGGCAAATCATGTGAGATTTGGTTGTGTCCTTTTAACCAACATTATTAAAAAAACTGCCTGCTACAGAGAAAAGTCTTATCTCAGGTCTGCCTCTGCTAAAAATGATAGTGATAAGCCTAAATAAAACCCTGTGTTTAGATTTTATAAAGCACTTAGGACTCTGTTTTTGTCACTTGTTTTCATGTCTCTCTCCTGCAACCATGTGCAACAGGAAAAAAAAAAAAATCAGACAGGTCTAGGTTCAAATCCCAGCATTGCGCTTCTAAGCATGTGCTCGTGGATGAGGGGCTTCATCCTTCTGATCTGCTTTGTCTTGGTTTATATAGAGAGCTAATACTAAACACCACACAGGGTATTGTTTTTAAATGAAGAATAAATAAATGACCAGGCATGTGGTGCGTGCCTGCAATCCCAGTACCTGGGAGACTGAGATGAGAGGATTGCAGGTTTGAGGCCAGCCTCTGCAACTTAGCAAGGCCCTCGGCAACTTAGCGAGTCCTTGTTTCAAAATAAAAATAAAATAGGACTGGGGGTGTAGCTCAGAGGCAAAATGCCCCTGGGCTCAATCCCCAGTAAAACACACACACACACACATACACACACCACAAATAATGAGATAACAAATCTTGTAGAGTGCTCGCCACAAAATTCAACAGACGCTGTTTTCTTCTTCCTCTTTAGGACAAAACCCCAAACTTAACCCGGCATGGTGGTATCTGCTTGTAATCCCAGTCCTTTGGAGGCTGAAACAGGAGGATCCTCAGCAGCTTAGTGAGGCCCTCCGCAACTTAGTAAGACTCTGTTTCAAAATAAAAGAATAAAATAGGGCTAGGGGGTGTGCTCAGAGATAGAAAGCCCCTGGATTCCATCCCCGGTACCACAAAAACAAACAAACAGTGCCCACGTTTGCTTCTCCAAAGTCTGACATAGAGGCTGGTGTACACGTAATATACTCTTCAGTAATGTTTGTTGGTGGTATAAGTGCTGAGTCTGTGAATCAAAAGAGCATAAATAAACTTCCAGGGCTGGCCCCAGCAGGAGTTGCCAAAACTTGTTGACTCCTGTTAAGGCCAATCACAGTATTATGATTTGAGAATTGGGGCTGGGGTTGTCCCCATGGTAAAGTGCGTGCTTAGCGTGCAGGAGCCTGGGTTCAATCCCAGAACCACAAAGAAACAAACGAATTGACATTCATGCACACAGCACTTGGTGCCCCCCTCCCACCTCCCTGTCTCCCTTCTTCCCATACAGAGGACTGAGACTGACGTTGGGATTTTCACATCTGTACACACAGTCGATGTTAGTATTTCCAATAATGAACCTCAGTCTTCCCCTCCCCTTCCCTTAGACCACCTCCCTGGCTCCACTGAGGTTTCTCCTCCATTATCTGGAGTCCCTCTGGTATCCCAGTGACTCCCTAGCTTGTGCATACTAGAGAAAACCTATGTCTCTTCATTTTCTGTGACTGGCTAATTTCACTCAACATAATGTTCTCCAGGTCCTTCCATTTTCTTGCAAATGACATTATTTTATTCTTTATTGCTGAGTAGAATTCCATCGTGTGTATTTCCCATAGCTTTGTAATCCATTCATCTGTTGATGGACACCTGGGTTGGTTCCATCATTTGGCTATTGTGAGTTGTGCTGCTATGAACATGGGTATGCATATATTACCATAGTTCTCTGGTTTCAACCTCTTTGGAAAGATACCCAGGAGTGGTATAGCTGGATCATATGGTGGATCCTATTTTCCACCTCCCAGAGTCATCTCACTCTACATATTTCTCCCAGTTCTTCTTCCTTGCTGGCCTAATTTGATGGCATTGTAAGTGAACACTTTGAAACTCTCCTCTGCATCAACACTTGGCACCAGAGAGATGACAGATGATATTGAAAGAGAAGCTAGCTGGGCGTAGTGCCGCACGCCTGTAATCCCAGTACCTGGGAGGCTGAGACAGGAGGATCCAGGTTTGAGGCCAGCCTCAGTGACTTAGTGAGGCCCTCTGCAACTTAGTGAGACCCTGTTTCAAAATAAAGAATAAAAAATAGGGCTGAGGGTGTAGCTGGGAGGTAGAATGACCCTGGGTTCAACCCCTAGTACTGCAAATGCATACATACATACATATATATGTAAATAAATAAATACACACATATATACATACATATGTAAATACATAAACAAACAAACGAGAAGCTACACTCATAAAGGAGACACGCTTGTCCCTGGACTTGGAACTGAATGGAGTTGGGAGGAGGAAGCGGTGAGCAGGCACTGGACTGGACCCTCTGAGCTCCAGATCTGGAAGTGGGTGGTCGTAGCTGCAAGTCTGGCTTCTTCAGGTCAATGTGCACCACAGAGTTAACCTGTTCCACATGCGGAGGGGAGCCAGAGCTGTGCTCAGAACCTGCAAGCTGGGGCCAGGACGGGGCTTCCCTGGCTAGTGAAAGGAGGCTGTGGACACTGCTGTCACCCTGGAGTGTAGCTTAGCACCCAAAGGAAGGGCTCAAGCACAAGCCCCGGGAAGGGGGGGTGGGGAGAGGGTGGGGAGGGGGAGAGAGGCAGGCAGGTGTGCAGAGGAACCCTTCCCCATATGTCAAGCCTGCAACCTAATTTAAAGATGCATGAAGAACTCTTACACCAAGAAAGCTAGCCAGTGAAATCAATAATTGGAATATGAGTTTTTCCAGAAAGAAAGAAAATAGTAAAAAAAATGCTGAAAGACTTGGGAAATATATACATTTAGAACCCTTGGAAAGATAAATGAAGGAACTACACCCTTTAAAAGGCTATATGTTATGAATAGTTGTATGCCATCAAATGGCGGCATGATACAAGCACAGGTAGGCATGAAATAAGAACAGGCGGATGTAAAATTAGAAACCATGGGGAAGAAAAGTATAGCCATTGGCAAGGGGAGGGGCACTGACCTGCTGGGTTCTAGACTAAACGTAGCTGAAGAGAGAATTGAGGAAGTGGAGTGAGTTCGTGTGGTTGCAACAGTGACAAAGGGCTATACACATTGAGGAGGAAAGGCAGGTGCTGCGGTGACCTGGGGGCTTGGAAGGACTTGTCAAAGGAGACTTTTGAGCAGCTATCTGACCAAGTAAGCATGTGAGTCCTGCAGACACAAATAAGAATAAATCCACAGATGCACAATAGTCACATACTTATTCTCTAGGTTGTTGTGGGGATTAAGTTAAATAACACAAGCAAAAGCAGCCAGCCTAATGCCTGGTACAGAATTAATAATAACACATGTGATGAATCTCTACCGCCTGTCCAAGGAACCTGAGTTAACAGATTAGAATTCAGCACTACCTGGATGTTCAGGGGGGCTTTGGGCCATCTGTGCTGGTGCCAGCAGCCTACCGAGGGGGCTCGAATTGTCTGATGGTCTCTGGGTCTAAATACAGTGGATGTAGCTCTTGGTGACAAGGTGGCTGGGACGGGGTTGATTTGTGTGTGTCTGTTTTCTCCTTCTGCCCTCTCCCTCGAGAACAAACTGGATTTCCTTCTCTAGCGTTAACTAAATAAGATAGTCAGGCCCCCAATACAGAGATGACATTGTAATCCACCCAGGCAGCCTGGCTAGCAGTTTCTTTGCAAATCCCAATATTCCACCAGCGCAGCCGTGCGGCGCTCCACATTTCCCCCCATTATGTCTTCTCTGGAGCCTCAAAAGACCTCCCAACAGAGGCCATGACAGGAGGGAGACAAAGCCACCCTCTTTCTGAGCGTGGTGCCTTTTCAACTCGTGGGCCCTGATCAAAACATTCTCTAATGAAAAGAACAAAGTGAGACGGGCAGCCCATGAACGGCGACAGAATGGCCCACCGGCCGCCAGGGAGCGGCATCTGGGGACGTGGGAATCTGAGAGACTGGATCCCATTCAAAGAAAACACCCCAGGATGACGGAGAGCTAGTTCTGGGGGCTCAGCAACACCTGAAATTCCACACTGTGAAGTGGGGGGTGAGCTCTGGCAAGGCCGGGGGTGGAGCTGGGTATCCTAGAAACTGACGCTGGCTGTCAAAGACACGAGGCACTGAATTTTCTCTCTCTCTCTCTCTCTCTCTCTCTCTCTCTCTCTGTCTCTGTCTCTGACATACCACAGAGGGAAGGCAGAGATGCAGTCTGTGTTTATTTTCTAGCTAGAAGAAAGAAAACATGTTCCAGCTGGGCATGGTGGCGCACACTTGTAATCCCAGCATTCGGGAGGCTGAGACCGGAGGATCCGGGTTCGCGGCCAGCCTCAGCTACCTAGTGAGGCACTCCGCAACTTAGTGAGACTCGGTTTCAAAATAAAGAATAAAAAATAGGGCTTGGGGGTATAGCTCGGAGGTAGAATGCCCCTGAGTTCAACCCCCAGTACCAAAAAAAAAAAAAAAAAAAAAAAGAAAACATGTTCCACCCTGTTTGAGTCCTTGGTCAGGAAAAAAGTTGTTTTAAGAAAAAAGAGGAAAGCCAGGCACAGTGGGGCATGCTTGTAATCTCAGTTCTTGGGAGGTTGAGATAAGAGTATCGAAGTTTTGAGGCCAGACTCAGCAGCTTAGCAAGGCCCTCAGAAACTCATTTCAAAGTAAAAATAAAATAGGGCTGGGGGTGTAGCTCAGAGGTAGAATGCCTGGGTTCAGTTCCCAGCACCAAAAAAAGAAAAGAGGAAGGAAGGAAGAAAAGATGGAAGGAAGGAAGGAAGGGAGGGAGGGGAAGGCTAGATGTAGTCACCTACACTTGTAATCTCAGTACTTTGAAGGCTGAGACAGGAGGATCACAGGTTTGAGGCCAACCTCAGCAACTTAGCAAGGCCCCTCTGCAACTTAGTGAGACTCTGTTTCCAAATAAAGAATAAAAAATAGGGTTGGGGGTGTAGCTCAGAGATAAAATGCCCCTGAGTTCCATCCCCAGTGACACACACACACACACACACAAAGACTGGGGTTATAGCATGGAGGTAAAATGCCCCTAGGTTCTATCTCCAGTAAAAAAAAAAAAAAAAAAAAAAAAAAAAAAAAAAAAAAAAAAGAGAGAGAGAGGAGGGAAGAAGATGGAAGAAGAAACACCATGTTCTTTGCTGTGGTGGAGCCTGGCTTTTGCGCTCGTTTCCCAGGAGCAAGGCAGGCTAATGTCCTCATCCTTCCTCCCGTGGGCATGGGGCGTGTCCAGGGAGTTCCCTGGATCCCTACTGTCCATCTGCCCTGGGCAGCTCCGTCCTGTCTCATCAGCATGACTGCCCCATGCTACCAAATCTATAAAAAAGGCTTTCCCCTGCGTTACTTCGAGTTCTTTCCTTTTTCTTTTTTCAAAAACTGCACATCTCACCAAGTATGAATTATTTAAAAGAAAACAATAAAGAAGTGAGCTTTTCAACGTTGGCACAGTGGAGGTAAACGGCCAGGCTTGGAATGGGAGACAATACAGGAATCCCAGGCGTAAATAGTCAGATTTACGTCTCCCACATCCCTCGGTGTGTATTTCACTCTGATACCTTCTGAAGAAGAAGAAACTTAAGTTCATGTCACATTAAAAACAAAATAAAGCTGGGTGTGGTGGCACACACCTATAATCTCAGTACTTAGGAAGCTGAGACAGGAGGATCACAGTTTTGAGGCCAGCTTTAACAATTTAGCAAGACTCTCAGCAATTTAGCAAGCCCTTTTTCAAAAAAAAATTAAGAAGGGATTAGGGTATAGCTTGGAGGTAGAATGCCCCTGGGTTCAATCCCTAATACTAAAACAAAAACAAACAAACAAGCCGGGCGTGGTGGCGCACACTTGTAATCCCAGCATTCGGGAGGCTGAGACCAGAGGATCCGGGTTCGAGGCCAGCCTCAGCTACCTAGTGAGGCACTCCGCAACTTAGTGAGACTCGGTTTCAAAATAAAGAATAAAAAATAGGGCTGGGGGTATAGCTCGGAGGTAGAATGCCCCTGAGTTCAATCCCCAGTACCGCCAAAAAAACAAACAAACAAACAAACAAAAAACCCAACCAGATATTTGGGGTGAGCTGAGGAAATTTTTGCACACCAGCAAAATGAGGGTGTGGTATCCGTACAGATGCACAAGATCAAGCTGTACGGTTGCTTTGGAGGTGTGCACATACACGCAGATGCTTCATTTTTACTTTGCTTGCTCATCTCACACGCACCTGCAACTTGAAATGCATCTTTAATAAGATTTCAGTCCCAGTGGCAGGCAGGTAGGAGAGACATTAAATGAGTAAGCACTGCATCGAGCGCAGGGTGCTGTGCTGTGATCAATAGTTATTACGTCCCTGCGTCCTGGTAGGCTCACTGTGTGTGTGTTGAGTAAGTTAATGCAGGGCACTACAGTGGCAAGCAAAAATGGATTCGACGGCTTCCCTTAGGGAGAGGCATTCTGCTGCAACTGCTCAATCATGCCGTATTACCAGATGCCTACCCACGGAGCCCGCCACGGCGGGGTCTGTGTTTAAATAACGCAGAGACTTGGAGTCTCACGGTTAAATCCTTTTTAAACTGAGCTCCTCATTCTCATCGGAAGGACTGTGTTGATCCAGGCTTTTTCCTTGCGCTTTGTTCCTTAGGAATTTTGTAATATGTCTGCCTTTTAAACTACCTTTCTTCATGTGACTCTAAAAACCACAACCCCCCCTGTGACATCCAGGAGATTACCCAGCTTAACACACCTAAAGGGGTTACAGGCGTATACCATCAAAGTCTCTTTCCCTTAAAAAAAAAAAAAAAGGAAGAAAGGAAGGAGGGAAGGAAGGAAGGAAGAAAGGAAGGAAGGAAGGAAGGAAGCCAGGCATGGTAGCGCATGCTAGCAATCCCAGTACTTGGGAGGCTGAGACAGGAGGATCTTAGGTTCAAGGCCAGTCTTAGCTACTTAGTAAGGCCCTCTGCAACTTAGTGAGACCCTGTTTCAAAATAAAGAATATAAAAAAAAAAAAAAATAGGACTGGGGATGTAGCTTGGAGGTAGAATGCCCCTGGGTTCAGTCCCCAGTACCACAAAAAAATAAGAAAGGAAGGAAGGGAGGGAGGGAGGAGGAGGGAGGAAGGAGGGAGGGAAGGAAGGAAGGAAGGAAGGCCCTGTGCAGAGCAATAGCTCACATGCAAACCCAGAGTGAGAAACTTAGAAAATGATGGCAGAAACCACCTGCTCAGTATTAAGAGCAAAATAGCAATTAAGCCAAACTAGAAACTAGGTCTTATTTGGTGCTTATCTTTTTGAGAAATATATTTTCAAATTGAGTTAGAATATATTGCCCAGCTCTGTGTGGGGACTGTTTTTATTGAATGCTAGTAGGTGCAGTCATATATTGGGGACATTAAAAACCAATGCAACCAGGTGTGGTGGCGCATGCCTGTAATTTCATACTTGAGAGGCTGCGACAGGAGGATTGCAGGTTCAAGGACAGCTTCAGCAATTTAGCAAGATCCTGTTTCAAAATGAAAAATAAATTAGGGCTAAGAGTGTAGCTTGGAAGTAGAATGCTCCTGGGCTCAATTCCCAGTACCTTTTTTTTTTTTAAGTTTTAAAATGCAGGACAGAAGCCGAGTGTGGTGGCGCATGCTTGTAATCCCAGCATTCGGGAGGCTGAGACCAGAGGATCCGGGTTCACGGCCAGCCTCAGCTACCTAGTGAGGCACTCCGCAACTTAGTGAGACTCGGTTTCAAAATAAAGAATAAAAAATAGGGCTGGGGGTGTAGCTTGGAGGTAGAAAGCCCCTGAGTTCAATCCCCAGCACCGCAAAAATAAATAAATAAATAAAATAAAATGCAGGACAGAAGCAATCCAGTTCATGATCACTATCATCATCATTATTGGTACTGGGAGTTGCACTCAGGAGCATTCTACCTCCAAGCTACACCCCCAGCCCTTTTTATTTTTTTATTATTTTTTAAATTTTGAAACAGGGTCTCACTAAGTTGCTGAGGCTGGCCTTGAACCCGCAATACTCCCATGTTACTGAAATTACAGGCGTGCACCACCATACCTGGCTCCAGCTCATCAGTTGAATTTGACTGGGATGATTCATTTGCACAGTTAGTATCTGGACAGCCATGTAAGGCTCCGCTCCTGGGCCTCTTCTTGGACGCAACTTTTGGGCATGGCGGTCAGCAGCCCTCCCTTCGTGAAATCAGCCCTGAGCTCGGCTTTCCTTCTTTCATTCAGCTATTTTTTGCGAAGCAGATTACTTTTGACCATCCTGGCACCTCTGGACATAATCTACATTGTCTGACCTCTTTCCATGAATGAGAAGGGGTTCCCTCTGTTGTTTCATGTTTGTGCGAAGCTCATTTATCTTGACCAATATTCTTATGCTAATTACCTAAGCGCGTTTGGCTCCTGGAGGCGATTTCTATTATAAGAGCTCTTGAAAATGCCAGGGAAAGGAAAAATAAAATGGAGCAGACAGGTAATCAGAGAGATTATGAAAATCCTTTCCCAGGTATTAAAAAAAAAATGAATTTTAAGTATTGGAATTTGGGTCTTTGTATTAGGAGACTGGTATCTTCTTCTGGGCCTGGTTGATTCTTCAGTCCCGTGGGCTATGGTCTCAGATGACTGCAGGGGCCAGGAAGACAGGTGAGCGAGTGAGACCGGCAGGGTTCAGATGCACCTGAGAGCGGGTGGGGGGACTCTGGCCTGGAGGGAGTTCCTGATTGTCTAACAGAGGACGCCTGCTGGGTGCCAGGCGCTAATGTCATAGGAAGGAAGGCCCAGTGTGGCCTGAGGAGCCAGAGACCTGGGCTAGGCACCCTCTTTTTTGGGGTTCACTAGAGGTTGAACTCGAAGGCATTCTACCTCTAAGCTACATGCCTAGCGCTATTTTATTTTGAAACAGGGTCTCATTAAGTTGCTAAAGTTCTTGCTAAGTTACTGAGGCTGGCCTTGAACCTGTGATCCTCCTGTCTCTGCCTCCCAAGTACTAGCATCACAGGGTGTGTGCCACCACACCGTTTAAATACCCTCTTTTATTTATTTTTTAAATTTTCTGGGTTTTGTTTGTTTGGTTGTTTTTTTTTTGGTTTTTGATTTTGGTCCTGGAGATTGAACTCAAGCGCAATCTACCTTTGAGCTACACACTCAGCCCTATTTTATTTTTTATTTTGAATCAGGGTCTCTCGAAGTTGTTCGGGGGGTGGGGGGGAGGCTAAGTTGCCAAAGCTGGTTATGAACCTGAGATCATCCTGTCTCAGCTTTCCAAACACTGAGATTAAAAGTGCGTGCCACCACCCCCAGCTAAATATCCTCTTTTAAGTGTCTTTAATTTTTTTAAGTACTGAGCTGGGTGAAATGGTTTTATCTAAGGGTAGGATCTGGAAGGCTGCCTAAAGAGACAGGGGGGAAAAAAATCCAGTGTTTTTCCTCTCCATTCTCACCAGTAACCTAACGATTCTGACACGGGATGTGCCAGGGTGTTTGCCCAGCACCAAGCCTTCCCCAGCAGACACCAGCGAGTGTTCTCTAATCCAGCTCCATTCTGGAGCTGAACACCTGGGGGTGGCATCAGATGCCACAGGCCGAGGAGATCATCCCTACTTGGAATGCCACTCGCAGGTCCCCAGGTGTGACCTGTGCTTCTGATCAACTGGGGAGAAATCAAAGTTCCCACGACTGCCTGCCTGCTCGGGTTGGATTATGCTTTTATAGCTCACATAACAGACAGAACCACTTTACTGACCGCGACTGTTGACTTGGCAGGTTTATGAAACAAGACTTTGGGTGTGTTCATGAGATGATTGACGTGTGGAAGGGTGAATTGAAGGGGAAGTCCCGCCCTGAGTGTGGGCATCACTGTTCTGATAGGCTGGGGGCCTGGCGTGGGCGGTTCCTGTTGATGATCCTCGCCTGGGATATCTGACTTCAGCCCTTTTTTGCTGTTCAAACTAGACTTTCACCAAGGTTTCTCCAGAGAGTTACCTGGCTTTTCCATCTCGGGCCGGGACTGCATTATCGGTCGCTCCTATTCTTAGATTCCAGCTTCTGGACCGCTCGATCAGCTGCTGGTTCCTCAGGCTCTCGCTATGCAGGTGGCTTCTTGGGACTACACCGATTTGGACTGTGAGCTAATTTGATACCCTCCCCCTTTATAATATACATACCCTGTGAGTTCTGTTACTCTAGAGAACCCTGACTAATACACTGATGTCCATCCATTTCATATAAAGGATATTCAAAGGCTACAGATCCACAGCAAGACAGGAGGACTGCCCGGGGCCTGGGAGAGGATGCCAGAGGGGCAAGGGAAAGGACGAGGGGCGCAGAGCTTCCTTGCCCCTTCGGAGCCCGCCACCCCCCAGGCATCTCCACCTGTTCAGCCCCAGGAAGCTCTCAGGACCCAGTCCTTTTGGGGGTTTACAGAAACTTCATTGATTATATTCTTGTCCATTGATGATCGACTTGACTTTCCCGCCCTTTCTCCTCTGCAGAGGTTAGGGGGCTAGAAGCTGAGGGTCCCAGATCTCTAATCCTTCCTCCGTTTCTCAAGTGATAATCCCCCATCCTGAAGCTACCCAGGGACTCCCCACCACCAGTCACCCGTCATCGTCATCTCATTAGCATACACGAGACGCTACGTCATCTCATTAGCATACATGAGACGCTATGCCTCTGGAGGTTCCAAGGGTTGGAGGAGCTACTCTGTTTCATAATATCATGCTGCCATTTCGTGACCTCTGCCCTGTTCCATAGAAGGATCTTTTGTAGCAAGAGGCTTGAAAATGTTCTACAAATTAGTTGGAGCATCCACACAAGGAAGATGGAGATGACCTCTCCTCCTCCCCGACCACTCCAGGGTCAAAGGAACTTTCTGGGGATTCCTCTGGAATCTTGAGAAGGAGCTACTGGCTCCTTTTTGTTCCCCAAATCCTGAATGCTGAGGGCATCTCTTCCTTCCTTCCTTCCTTCTTTCTTTCTTTCTTCCTTTCTTTCATGTGGTGTTGGGGGATTGAGCAGGGATATTCTACCTCTGAGCTATATCCCCAACCCTATTTTATTTTTAATTTGGAAAAAAGGTCTTGCTAAGTTGCTGAGAGCCTTGCTATGTTGCTGGTCTCAAACCATCGGTAGACACAGATAAGCCAGGAGACATGGAAGACACCTAACGCACCACCCCCAACCCCCCTCCACCCAGCCTGGCACCCCACCTTCACCCATGGAGGAGGCAAGTTTGCGGACCACGGAAGGCAGACAACCCTGACCCTGCTTCCTCCTGCCCCAGAAGGCGAGGGCCCTCGACAGGTGGCAATTCACTGAAAAAACGAAGGACACCAGAGCCTTGGGCTGGTCCTGCTGTGTCCAGTATCACTAGATCCTCCTAAACCACTGCTCCTGCCCCCAGCACACAGCTCCAGCCCTACCTCTCTCCCAGCACAGCCTCTGTTTACCTCCGCCTCCACCTCAGCCCCCCGCCAGATCTCACCCTCTGTTCCCAGCTTCCCCAGGCTCCTCTTACCCCATTCTGAGTCCAGTCACTGCATGCTGCACTTCTGGGACTGTCCTCCCCCCCCCCCAAAGTCACCTCCCTGTCCTCTCCTTAGCGGGCTTGGTCCTAAAGGAAGCCCAGACCTAGACGCATGATTGAGACTGGGGAAGGGGAATGGCGGCTGGTAAGAGGCTAGCTCTAAGTTGCAGCAGGCGGGAGAAAGGCTGGAAAACACTAGAAGCTGTTGTCTGAGGAGATTTGGCAACCCTGAAGCTTTTCAGAGCGGAAGAGAAAGCAAGCCCAGTGCTGGAACAGGGGTGCCTGGGAGGGGACACCCTGCCTGGAGGACACGGGAGGGACAGATTGGCTCCAAGATGGGCCCTGCAGACTGTCCCTGTCCTCTGCCTGGCCAGTTGGCAATGGAGACATCCTACTGGGGAAAAGTGGGGGCTCATTTTAGGGGATTTTAAATAAGACAAGCCAAGCAAATGTCTATGATGCCAAATTGCAGAAGGGCGTTGTAAAGGGGTCAGGGGGCCCGCCTGGGAATTCAGGGGCTTGGCTTCTGTCTGGACCGAGTCTCTGAGAGTTCAGGGAAAGTACTAACGCCCTCCAGGTCTCCATCAGCTCAGGGGCGGTGCAGAGATTGGCCTGGATGAAGTACTAATTAAAGCAACTTGATGGATTGACCCAAAACTTAGAATTTTAAAACAATGAACTTTTATCATCTGGCAGATTCTTCAGGTGGACAGTCTAGGCCCTGGGCAGCCAGGCTCCCTAGGTCAGGATCTTTCTGAGGCTGCAGCTAGGTGTCGGCTGGGCCTGCAGCAGGAAATCTTGGGAAGGGACCTTTCTTTCTTTCTTTCTTTCTTTCTTTCTTTCTTTCTTTCTTTCTTTCTTTCTTTCATGTGGTATTGGGGGATTGAACAGGGACATTCTACCTCTGAGCTATATCCCCAACCCTATTTTATTTTATTTATTTATTTTTTTTTTTTTTGGTTTTTTTTTTGGCGGTACTGGGGATTGAACTCAGGGGCATTCTACCTCCGAGCTATACCCCCAGCCCCATTTTTTATTCTTTATTTTGAAACCGAGTCTCACTAAGTTGCGGAGTGCCTCACTAGGTAGCTGAGGCTGGCCGCGAACCCGGATCCTCCGGTCTCAGCCTCCCGAATGCTGGGA
>PVLC010006635.1:0-68196 GCA_004027655.1 Graphiurus murinus | reverse complement strand
TACTGAGATTTTTTTTTTTTTTTCCAGCAATCAACTCAAGCAATGTTTTGGATACCAATGAAGGTATTTTCAGGATCTGGACTCAGGAGGAACCCACTTAGTATTTTGAACTGGACTCTGAGTCTTTTTTTTTTTTTTTCAATCTTCATGTATATATACTTTTATTTTATTTATGTATTTTTAAACTTTTATTGGTGCACTTTCAATCCTGTCTACACAGACTTGATTCATTTCCTGGGCTGGTATAAGAAATGGCAATTTCTTGCATCAGCTGCAGAGAGAAGACTGTATATGACATGTGGCTGAGCAGATGATTGACAGGAAATGTATTTTCTTTTATACAAAAATCCTTATTTTCCAATTTGTTATGTTAGCAGCTATTAGTAGTATTCACATATTGGACATAGACTTTGTATCTCCTGTGAAAAACAGATAGTCAAAAATAAATTTTCTACATATAAATGTTTTAGAAGTTCCTAAGTTTCCCAACTGGTGAGAGATAATATTTATAAAAGATTATTTTTCATGAATACTTAAATGAAAGTGTAGGATATTAAATATTGACTTGGGAACATTATTTGAATCTAAAAACTCCAACTAGAGATCAAGGCAGAAAGATAATAAATTAACTTTTGAAAGATTCTATATTACAACCTCTGGGCTCATCTGTAAATATCCTGAGAAAATAATAGCAAAATTAAATGAAGCAACTGATTAAACAGGAGTCAAAGTCTTTTTGTGATATGTATTCACGCCTCCTTATTTCGAGTGAATGTCAATGGGGAAAAAATGTTTATAATCCAGTCTGACTGTCTAGTCATTTAACAAAATGTGGTTCTGAAAACTATGGGAGTTTTGTGGCCCCCCCAAATATATTAAGGGTCAGCTCTTATCCATCTCCTAAAGTGAAAGAAAAGAAGAAAAAGAAACTATTTTAAAGTATAGAATAAAATAGAAAACATTTAAAATTCACTTCACCAAAAGCTTTATTGAACTTAATGCTTTATACAAAGCATTAATACAAAGTGTTAATGTTTTAGAACATTAGTTTTCCCAATATTTGCTCAAAGTTTTTTTTCTATTTTCGATAAACACTTCATATTTTCTTATCTACCATTATATTATGTTTCATTCTATGAAGGATAAAAAGGTAAAACTCATCCCAGTTTTGTAAAGAACATGATATATATGTGTGTGTGTGTGTGTGTGTGTGTGTGTGTGTGTGTGTGTTTGTGTGTGTGTGTGTGTTTATGCCACAACATAAAACACAAGGTGCAATGCAGAGGTCTTGAGCAAACATAACACCCCACCAATCCCCAAAATCTGCCCTGAAAATTTACAATGTAGTATGCTTTGCTTTGCAAATACAGTTCCCTTGCCCAGTATTCCAAAATTTGGTACCTTTATGTTCCACCCTATATAGCAGAGAAAGAAAATTAGGCCTACTTTGGAATAAAGGGCATTGGTAGAACATGAAAAAGCCTCAAAGAAGGGACATGACTTGAGGGTTGTTGGTGGCTCTCTTGAATCTCCAGGAGTGGGAACAAGGGCAACTGAGATGCCTGCAGGAGCAAAGAGGGACGATGAAGAAGGGTCAGGAAGACCAACATGACTCTCAAAGTCCAGCATTACCTCTCTGGAACCATTCACATCAACTCTGGTGTAGAGTAGTGCTCCAGCCAGCTTCTTGAAGCTAAGGGCACCTGGTAGGAAGAGAATGCAGTGAAAATTTGCATTAGAAATGTGGAAAGGATTAGGATTTGAAATTCTTGCTTATCTGGTCTAAGAGTGCTGGGGAATTTTTTTTTTTTTTTTTTTAAACAGGATCTCACTTGATTGTTGAGCATTTTGCTGAGTTGCTGAGGCTGGTCTTGAGCCTGCAAGCCTCCTGACTCAGCCTCCCAAGTACTGGGATTATAGGTGTGCACCATCACACCCGGTGAGGTTATTTTATGTACATTTGGCAACTTTTAAGGCTTTGTTATGTATTTTTTCAGATATTTGACTGGAATATGTCATGTGATGAGGAGGGACTGTGAGTGAGAAAAACAGTAAAGATACATATACTGTCAATTTTGTGAAGGAGAATTCTTAGGTGAACAAAAAATTTGACTTAGTGGAAGGTAATGGGAGGAGGGGGGACACCCTAATGAGCATGATGTACTTATAAGATCACATCAAAGTCAATCACTAAACTGACCAGGAGATAGGGGGAGGGTGGGTGGGAATTGGGGAAGGGTTAATGAGAAATATGTGCATGGATGTCTTTACCTGTACTAGCTTGTACCCAACAAAAATGTGTAATTAATCCTGTTATACCCAAGAAATGTATAAAAATCCATGCTAAAAAAAAATAATAATAATAAATTTTAAAAAAAATTAATAATAGCCTCAACCAGAGCACTTACTGTGAAAGAAGAAAAGATTGGTAAAATATGCCAGAGTAAAGAAGTGAAATAAAAAAGATTCTGCAACTGAATGAGCTTGGAAAGAGAATATGATTTGATGTTTTTGAAACTTAGGGGACATTTGCCAATATAGTATATATATAAAGGAGAACATGTTTTGATGCCAGAGTTGTATACTCATGAGAGGGCAAAAATAATTGATTAGCTTTGGGTTATGCAAATTTAAGTGACAGGTGATATACAAGTAGATCTAACCATCAGTCAAATGCAGATGCCATTTGGAAATCAAGAATAATTTGAGTCCAACCACTTGTCTTTTACCTTCTAATGATCTCAAATCCACCTAAATGAGTTATTGTTAGTTTTGGAAACATCTCTGCTAAGATTCATCTTAGAAGCAGTATTATGTGGGTTACTCCTGGATGTAAATTCCATGACCACAATTCCCAGTGATGCTTTCATCATTGGTGACCAATTCCTAGAGATAAGGAATTTGGGCATTTCTAATTCCTAGATAGTCTCTGGGAACATTCTTCTCATGGTCACTCAGAAGTAAACTGACCACAAATGAACCTGTTATCCAGTCTCAGCACAGCCTAAATAGGACTGTGCCTGAAGTCCCCACAAGCCTTCCTGGTGATGACTTAGTCACTCCAAGAGTAAATAAGCAGCAATGATTAGGTTATAACGTTAGCTAAATAGAGACTACGAAAGGAATCCATGGGATGGGGGCAGATGCATGGATTTTGATTCTTCATAGTATCCATAAACTTCTTCAAGAAGAAGATGAGAACATAAAACATTTTAACACCTGACCAGCGATTGAGCATCCTTTACTTACAAAAAATGAACAAAACAAAACAGAGTGACTGTACAGTCTCAAACTATAGCACTGGTTTCTAACTTTTGCTTTAGGGTAACTCGCCTTTTACTGTGCCTTAAATTCTTCAACTATGGATAATAATATTGATTGCTCCTTCACAGTTTACACTTGAGAAAAATAAAATAAAAGCTCTCTCTGAATAAAAAGTACTCTGTAAAGAGTAAATAATGATAACCTTCTCTCTAGCTTGTATATATTGGTGAATACTTTTTGACTTTGCTATCTTTCTTAGGGGACTATTCACAGAGACGTGTATGTATGTGTCTTTTTCTATTGCTTCATTTGTCTTTCTCTTTCTACCGTAATAGCCCTGTCTCCCGTTCTCACTTCCACTGATATCAGAAAAATGTCTCCCTGTTGCTGGGTCTGCAGCTTCCTTTCCACAGATCTCTCCATCTCTGTTAGTCCATCTTATTTAATTTCATGCTCTCTACAGACCTTCTCTTATTCTGTCATAGATCTTACTTTGAAAAATCTATTGTGCGTTTTAGGTTCTCTCCTCAACCCTGACTTGTCCACCTCTCTGACATCTCATTTTCTTTCACTGCTCTCCCATGTACCTCATGCTGCCTTTATTCAATACTCCAGAAAGGGTAAAGTGGGAAAGGGTGAGCTTATAAATTATAGAAAGGACCAATCTTTCCACTACTAAAATGGTGTTCTACTGATCTAATTTGTCAATACATTGTTTAGTACCTCACAAAATCAGACATGCACAATAGGTAGTAAAAATTGACCAAATTGGAAGACATAAATTCCCTCTGATTGCAAGCTTAAGAAGCAGAAATCCATATGTTAGAGTACAGACATATTGATGGAGGTGCATTTGCTTAAGGGCTTAAAATCAGATTACTGATGTTTCAAGAAACTGTTAGGTCCCAACTCCTCAAGTGCATTTTGGAGGACATACCAGGTTATTGCAATAGGAAATGAAACTTTTAAATAGTCTATATACTCCTGCTTTTAAGTGTCTGCACCTTGTGCATTGCACGAATGTGGGAGAGATATAAAAGCATTGGAAGCACAACTTAAATGAAATACTTTGTGACTTAGTGTGCTATTGCACTCGAGGTTTGAAAATGAGTATTTACCCAAAAGACATAGATGCTCAGCACAAGAGTTGCAGAGAATGTAATTATTATGGGTGTCCTGGATGTGTTTTATTTATTTTTCATTCTTCCCAAGATGCAAATATGGGTCTTTTGCACAAAGCATATTTTAGCTAGCTTTTTGAAATAGTGAGTGCCTTTACCATAAAAAAGATATCAAGGAGTTCTAAAATGTTATGATCAGAATAATTACCATCGCTGTAACTTGAAAATAACTAAAATGTTCTCTTTTAAGCTGTGATTACCCACACAAAATGGTTTCACTATTTCAAATGACTTTGTAAGCTACAGATTATTTAAACCACACAATGACAACAAAAGCACACTATTTCACAATGGCTTTGGGGCAGAACAAACTTGCATCTTTTTTGTAGTCTTCACTTTTCTCCTTATTGCTCTTTGTATTTTTTTTCTTGCTCCATTATTTTATGTTTCTTGATAAATTTTGTTTAACTATGTTGATCACATATTTGTGTTTTGAATTTATAATTCTTGCAGAGCACAGTGGCACACACCTGTAATCCCAGTACATGAAAGGCTAAGACCGCAGGATTGCAGGTTTGAAGCCAGCCTCAGCAACCCTGAGAGACCCTGTTTCAAAATAAAAAAATAAAATAGGGCTGGTGGTGTGGCCAGGGACAGAATGACCCTGGGTTCAATCCACAGCAACACACACACACACACACACACACACACACACACACATAAATAAATAAATAAATAAATATATATATATATAATTCTGTAATCTTTCTTGGAAGATATTTCAGAGAACTATATGAAACAATTGCTTGTTTCTCATATAAAACATGCTAATAGTGTCTTCTAACTCTGTTTATACAAGCTTTGCTCCCATCCATTACAACTAATCAATGACTTATCAGACTCAGCATTCATGCCGTGTGGTGTGAGCTTTCCTGTTTCCACTAAATACTAAAATACATCTCTTGGAATGATGTTATTTGGTCTTCCTGATAACAGATTGCTTAAAACTGTTATTTAAAAAGAAGAAAAAAGGAACACTTAAGTAAGGGAAATAGAGTACTTCTTAAGAAAATGAAAACAGACCAAATATCATATAATAAATTATTCTTCCAAGTGGTTAATTCATTTTTTAATGAATTAAAACTATTAAGCTTTTAGTTTTTGGATATTAAGAATACATTATGAGGAAAAACTAGACTCTCGACTCTAGTAGAGAAATGATTAAGTGAGGGCACTGTACACTCATGACTCCTATATATAATAAGAGCCTTTTCTAGACAAAGTTAAGACTATTGTCAGATATAGATGCACATGGAGAAGGAGAGAATGAATGTGTGTATGGATGTATAGTCTCCCAGGGTGATTTTTATGCACCCTGACTTTTTCTGCTACTTGATTAAAAGACTAGACATTTCCCCTCGAGATTTCTTCCTCTGCCTAATGTGCTGTAATTGCAGCAGAGTGCTTGATACGGCGGCCTTGCACACTATTCTGTAATAAATTTGGGTCACTGCAGAGTTCATCATGTAGTCCTTGGCAACAGGAGATAAAGAGCTGGTTAGTTCATCTGTAGCTTTTAGCTGGTGTCCCTGGTTCTCCTGCCTAATGATATTAATAGAGCCAAATGTACGCAAACTGGCCATGTTCCGGGCCTACCCCTTCTCTACTCCCTGAGTGACATTTCCTCTCTAGAAAGCATTTCTTATAACAGTAACCCAAGTCTGAAGTGTGGAAGTGTGATTTGCCAAGAAAAAGGCAATCCCTTTTCTTTGGCCCATTCTTTTTATTGCCCTCTTTCTTCAAATCAATATTTTAAAAATCTTTTAGCTCACACACATTCTCTCATATATTTTTCTGGTGGAAAATCAACTAGAACTCAGTATAGGGTTTTTCAAAAGTGCTGATTGTGATAACTAAGTGTTCAAATGAGCTTAGTGGCTGCTTTTCTTTAGAGAAATGTTTTTTGCTTGCTTCATTACCTTTTCATTTCAGAGTTTCTTATTTACAGATTGCTGTTCATGGGAATTAATTTCTGCCACATTTAAACACATTTTATAGGGTTACTGGCAAAATTTAACCCTTTGCTGCCCAGGGTGCATAACCCTTAAGTCTGCACAGCTTTTCTTTCCAATCATACCTTTGCAAACTCTTCTGTGACCATACTCTCCTAGGCTTATATTCATTTCCTCTCTCTCTCTCTCTCTCTCTCTCTCTCTCTCTCTCTCTCTCTCTCTCTCTCTCTCTCTCTCCCTCTCTCTCTCCTGTTTCCTAACTCTTGTTACCCTGCACTAAAGATTCCAATATCCATTAATTACCAAATTTATCTCAATAACACTTTTTAAAATTCCTGTTTTAATAATTTGGGAGAGGAAGATTCAATAAGAAGAATTCAAGCAATCGAGCAAAAATCAGAACTAGAAAGAAAGACTGAATGGTTCTTTTTAACTTCAGCACATATATTTAGATCAGTGAACTCTATGCAGTAGGCTTCAGACTGATGGCTGAGACATGCAGTTTGCTTTTGAAGATCTTTGCCTTAAAACACTTTTGAAGCATTTAATAAGTGAGTTAGGTCTGTGTAAATCTTGTTAAAGCAGAAGAACATAAAGTGCACAGCTAAAAAGGCAGTTTGTTAATACTTGGAGGGAAATACCTGTCCCCATTCTGCTCTGCCTTTAGTATAAGAGTAAAGCTGGGATGCTCACTTGGTGAAGAGAGAAAAGATTCAATCATAAACAGATACTCCTGTTTGCTATTAACTTACTATTTGTATTTGCAAGACCTTTATCTTTTTAAAAAAGTTATTTACATAATTCTGGTATTTGGGAGGTATGGTGGTACGCACCTGTAATTCTAATATTTGGGAGGCTGAGACAGGAAGATCCCTGGTTCAAGGGCAGCCTCAGCAACTTAACAGGATCCTTAGCATTTGGAGGGACCCTATTTCAAAATAAAAGAGAAAAAGATCTAGAGGTGTAGTTCAGATGTAGAATGCCCCTAGGCTCAACCCCAGTACCATTAAAAATAATTCTGAAGAAATTACAAACTGGCAGCATTTTTCTCTAAGTATATAAGCACAATATTTAATAACTGATTGTCAATTATGTAGACAAGAAACTTTTTATTTATAGAAGACTTCGAACAGGCCATTTAACCTTTCTGGATCTCATTTTTTTTTCTTCTGCATTATCTCTCTTGCAAGGTGAGAGAAGTGAATGAGCTAACATGAAGCACTTGACAGAGAGAATGGACCCAACAAATTTCATGCTGCTACTGTCTCTACTCTGAAATGCAAACACATGCTTTGCTATGCAGGAAAAATGCATTTTAATAATCTCAGCAATGGACCTGGGTTTTAGTAAAACATAGTTCTCATTCAACTGATGTTAAAGTCTTGGAGTACTTATTGCAGTGCATCTTACTGTGTTTTCCTTTTCCCCCTTAAAGGATGCTGGAGTAATTTATTTCCTTGCAGGAGAACTGTGGATGTCTTTGTAAGTCTGATAGCATTATCTGACAAATAATCAATGTTTGGCTATAACCCGAGGGCCTCCAGAGCTAGAGGACATTACTCAGCATGGGACCATGGAGAAGGAGGCAAACTCAGCATAAATTGTCTTCCACATAGAAATTATCATGTGATTTTTGTCCAGGAGTCTCCATCATCACACTTCCTATAGGATTAGATTTGAAGCTCAGAATTATTTTGATTATTCATCATGTCATCCTTTGTATCTAGACAGCTTTTCTCTCACAAACGTATTATAGCACAAGCCCAGCTGAATGTTTACCGATGTGTATCGGGAAAGTGACAGAAAAGCTCCACGTCTTTATGTTCTTCATTTTGCAGAGAGGTTAAAGTGACCTTTTAACAGACCCACAATAAAATTGGTATCTGAAAAGAGTGTGGACCCAGGTATAAAACACTCTCCAACCGAGCTGACACAAATACTAATAGGATGGAATAATTTGAGTGGACACAGGAAAAATAAATCAAATTCACTCACACTTAAATATATAAAACTATTGCAGAGACACAGACCATGACTAAAAGTGTGATTTATGTCTCACAAAGCCCAGTAAAATTGAAATACTTAATACCATATTCTAAACCACCTTCCGAAAAACACACATTTAGAAATTCTTGATAACCAAAATAAATTCTTTTTCTGTTAAAAGTAAAAGGGGAAGTATATAACATATAGACTGATAAGAAAAACTCACTAGTCTATCCTCTGGAATGATAAGAAGATTAAGCATATAAATTATATTCAATATAAAGTCTTATGTTACAAATACATGATTCTCACTTGTCTCAACTATATGACTTTGTGTAATATACTACAAAAAGAGATCTGGAGTTAGGCAGGAAATTCTTTAAACTTGAAAACAAACTGGGGATAAATAAGCACCACAAAATGAGTTTTTAAAACACATTGTATGCATGAAGCAGATAATTGTGAAGATCTAGGGTATTTTGGTGACTTCTTCCAGTTTGGTAATTTTGAGGGATCTGCAAAATCAAAGCCAGTATTGAAGTGAGAATTGAAAAATACAATAAGACATCCCTACTGAGATACCATGGAGAAGAGCAGAGGCGTGGGGAAAGGAAAGTTCAGGGCCACACTGAGGTCACTGGAGCTTCCTGACAGATTGTGATTATTCAGAATAACCACCCCAGAAGTGATGTTTGCACTTACAAGAGTATCCTGGGCAACAGGGTGAAGAATTTAGACCCGAACCTGGCAGAGAGAGGATTATAAAGTGAGCTACTCTACGAATATTAACTTGATAAATTAGTTTTAAATTCCTACTCTTATGTCTTTGACTCAGACAACAAAGTCCAAAGCTCCCCAGTTTCAGGCTCCAGTGTACTGATTTTTTTCAAAGTAGCTGGTATTCCCAATTCAAAACAAGAATGTTCTCAGGGTAGCAAGGCTTCATCAAATAATTTTGGCATTTTAAAGGGTGTTTAAAATGTTTTACAACATAAAACTCTTTTGATAATTGAACCTAATAGAATGCCGAAGAACATGATGATAATGATCCCAGGCTGAGCAGTAAATTCTAGGTAATGTAAGAGGTTCTTTGAAATGTCTTAAATTCATGAGTTCCAACATGGAGTGTCCAGAAGAAACAACAACAACAAAAAAAGTACTTAAGGTTTTCATTAATATTTTAAAACTAGTGAATATGAAATTTATAAATGAAGTTGTAAAATCTCTCTTTGGAAGCAAACCAAAGCCAGTGCTTATGCCAGGATGGGTGGTGCAAGCCTGTAATTCTAGTACTTGGGAGGCTGAGACATGAGGATCACATGTTCTAGCCAGCCTTAGCCTCAGCACCATACAAGACTCTCTATAACCTAACAAGATACTGTTTCAGAATAAAAATAAAAGGGTTGAGGGTGTAGCTCAGAGGTAGAATGCCTCTGCGTTCAATCTCCAGTCCAGAATTTTTTTAAAAGCCTACAAAACAACCAGTGATTATTTAACAAAGACGTCATTGTAGATGACTTATATCGAGAAGTCCATCTAATATGATTCATCTAAGCAATAAGCATTTATCAAGCATCTCCTATAAACATTTATTGAGCATCTATCATTACACCTGAAGCAAAACTACCTAACATTGCTCTTGTGAAAGGCAGGTCAATTGCAAATCAATTACTGCAATTCAGAGTTTCTCCCATCTGGCTTTTAATTTAAGGCTCATATTTAAACTCATTTTTAGTCTTCTCCATCCACTGTATCTTAATATATATTCCATGTCCTCCCTAAGGCAGTCATGCAGGTCTCTCATTGTAAACCTCAGTTCAGCCACTCTGAAAATGTGCCTATCTAATTAAGGTGCTCCCAGAGGCCCCTGAAATAAATTGTGCATATGCACATAGCCATTGCTTTAATTGACCATCCCAAATGTAACTTCTAAATTTAGTAAAAACCTACACATAGTCCCATGTGTAATATAGTATCAAAGAGAAAAACTATTGTTTTTCTCAAAAGTGATTTTTTTTCGGTGTTTATATCTTTCTCCCAAATATAGAGCAAAGTTAGCTCAGGGAGGCTGTAAAAGTGATTTCTGCATCAGTTGAGCAGATGAAGGAGTGGACAGGTTATTGACTCAAGCAGCATACTGGGGTAACATTGTAAATGCACAAAGGCCCAGATACCTTCTGTGGAGATCAGAATTTAGTAAGGTTAGATAAGGACTGGATATCTGATTTTTTTTTCCCTTCTCTTCAGTAATGCTGGTATACAGCCATGGATAAGGAAACCAAAGTAGAAAAAAATTCTTAAGTTTCAGCACAACTTATCAGTTATAGTTCCATGCTGTGTGGGGCAGGCATCAGACCTATCCAGGCAGAAAACTTTGATGATCTTAGAGAAGAATGAAATTGAAAGTGAAAACATGGAGTCTGATTCCAAAGGAACAAGACCCCATGGGACTCTACAGTGGGTTTTCCTGGATTTCTAGAGGAATGAAAGGAAGTCACCAGCTGACGTGAATGTTTATTTTTTGTTTTGTTTTGTTTTGAACTGGGGATTAAACCCAGAGGCATTCTACCTCGGAGCTCCATCCCAAACCTATTTTAATTTTTATTTTAAAACAGAGTCTCCCTAAGTTGTTGAGGCTGGCCTTGAATTTTCTTTCCTCCTGTCTCAGCCTCCCAAGTATGAGGATTACAAGCATGCATCACCATGAGGATTACAAGCATGCATCAGGGTGGGGTTTAAAGTCACATCCAAATAGATGGGAGTGGAGGGTACAGAGGTAGTAGAGCACAGGGACTTCTTAGCATGCATTCACTTTGTCTAGGACCTATGTTGCCCAGCAAACACTAAGATGACAGCGGGGAGAGTGACTCGTGTGATGTGATTGCCACAAGTTGATAACAATTTGGAACTTTTAGAACATGTTCAGGTGGGTTTTTTGTTTGTTTGTTTGCTTATTTGTTTTTTGTTTTTTTGTTTTTTTGGTTGGGGTAAGGGGATACTGGGAATTGAACCCAGGAGTATTTTTACCTCTGAGCTAAATCCCCCTAGTCTTCCAGTCTTTTTTTTTTTTTTTTTTTTTTTTTTTTTTTTTTTTTTTTTTTTTTTTTTTTTTTTTTTTTTTTTTTTTTTTTTTTTTTTTTTTTTTTTTTGAGACAAAATCTTGCTAATTTGCCTAGGCTAGCCTCGAACTTGTGGTCCTCCAGCCTCATCTTCCTGATTCACTGGGATTACAGGCATGCACCACCATGCTCAGCCATGTTCAAGTTCTTGTTGAAAAATTGTGGCCTCTGGCAGCATCTTTATACTGATGTGTTCTTTACTGAGTTGTTAGTGCAGAGAGGATCACGTGTGCTCAACATCATGCAGCACAGATTGATGTCAGGGGGTGTGTCCCAGGAGCATTTGGCTCCAGCCTGCTCACCTCAACCTGGTGGCAGTGCTGGCAATGTCCACCCACTGCCACTCAGGGTCAGCTTCTCCTTAGACACAGGAGGCACAGTATGAGGCAAGTGAAAATACTATAGATTCTTTTAAAACAGAAAAAAAAAAAAACTTTTAGGTTAAAGAAAATTTTAATATATTCATCTTTATTTTGATGCAGTTACAAAATGTAATTTTAATATACTTTAATGGAGAAAGGGGTCCATGAAGAAGAAAAAAGTGCCTAGGACCCAACAATGCAGACCTAGTTACCCCTGAAGAGACTAGCTATATGATTTTCATGACCCTTATGCAAAATGAAAAATGCAAGGCCCCTTGTTCAAAATATTATGAATTTCAGTGTGATGACAGAAGATCATGAAGCCACGCCTGGGGCTTTCTGAGTACGGTGCCCCATAAAATCGGCCCAGACAGCTGGCCAATGACACTATCATAGTGTTAGGAACCAGAATTTTATAAGCCCAAACCAGGGCCTTCATCTCTTCTTTCACCCTGCCTTTCTGCATTTCCAATCCCTTTCTTCCTTCATGTACCACCCACCAGGGCAAATCAACAAGAAGATAAGAGTGCTGAAGAAGGATGTGGCTGCTCTGGACATTGGACTGAGAAATTTCATTCCCTCATGACTATCATTACTCTAATGATACTTTTAAGTTCCACCCTATCATCTGGCAGATGATTTTTTTTTTCTCATTCATCCACAAATACAGCATTTAGTGACCTTGAAATATGAGTGTTAAAGACATCATGCCTTATCTTAGCACATGTCACTGTCACCAGGTAAGGCCCCTGCCACTACTGCTTTGAAACATACCATGGTTGGTAAAGGAACTTCTGCTGTTAAACCTACCTCAACACAAAGTCGGCGTTATTTATTTATGATGTTACATGAATCATCTGCACTTCCCCTGATAAGCCCTGGGCTGTGTGTCTTTCATTTCAGCTGACATTTTGCTGCCATTTGCCAGGCTAAGTAACTACTGTGCAATCACTCTGAGCTGATGCATGGTCATTGTTTTGCACAAAATGGATTTTTAAGTCAGTTGAAAGGCTTTCTGAAGAATATAATTTGACAAAGTAAATTTTTGCCCATATAACAGAAATCAGCCAGAGCTGCACCAAATGTATTTTTTAAGATAGCTAAAAGGATTTCTGCAGAGAGTTTGACAAAGTATTTTACTTTTGTGCACAAAGCAAAAATTGATTAGTTTTGAACAAAAAGGATTTCTCAGGGTGCTGAAAGGCTTTTCTCTGGAATTAAATATATTCTTCAGCTTGCGGGATAAGGTATTTGAAAGTAGTGTCTTTGAGAAGACAAATAGTTGTCAGTGACATATTTTTTTCCAGGAACAAGTTAAAAGAATCTACTTAAATGACATTTTCAACCACCTAAACCTGGTTTGGCTCCAGATGTCTTACTGCTCACAGAAAGATGACCCATTTTCCAGTGTATGAGGCTTATTGCATGATTCATTGGCTTGTTTGATCCTGCTCCCAAATTGATAGAATCACTGAGTAGACATCTCACTGAACACTTTTCTCTCTTCAGTTTAACTATACGAGACAAGAAATCTGAACAAATTGAAGGGCATGAAGTTTTAACTTAAATTGTTTAGCTTCAGGGAAATTTTGCTGACAATTTTACAATATCTATAGTACTTCTAGTTGAGGAGAGGAGGTGATTTGGAGAGACATGATGTGACTTATACAAAAACTTATTCAGTTTTTTTTTTTTCCCCCAAAAGCATCAGTCTGCTGCCATGGAAAGTTTTAAGGCTAGAGGACAAATGTGATGACCTATTTATTCAATATACCTTAGAATTCTGGACACTGCGTGTGTATATGTTTGATGAGTTAGTGAAAGTGAGGTGTAAGTAAGTATGTACCGAGGATCTGATATCAGCCAAATTTTGGGGCAGTGATCTTGTCTAAAATTCAAAACTTGCTTTTTGGAATAGACATAAAAATAATAAGTTATAATCATTTTGATATACATATTAAATATTTTTTATACTTTTATATTTTTATTGCTACTAAATGTATTGGATTTCTTTTTTCAGCTCAGTTCATACTCTCTACAGAAGACCATGTCAGGAAAGGGTCAAATAGTCCCCTTTCATTGGGCATGGTGATGCACGTCTGTAATCCCAGTACTTGGGAGACTGAGACAGAAGGATCGCAGGTTCAAGATCAGCCTCAGCAACCTAGCAACACCATTTCAAAACAAAATAAAAATAAAGATGACTGGGGGTGTAGCTCAGGAGTAAGGTACTCCTGAGCTCAATCCCCAATACCTCAAAACTAAAAAAAATTAAAAAGTAAAAATCATACTTTTCATTCTTTGATTATGCCTTTAAACTAAAATCTGAATCTAAATGTTCTTTATTAGGAATAAATTGCTAACACCTTGGAAGTTACATATCCCTAATATATTCTATTACCTATTTTATATCTAGAAATTAAGGAGAGCTTATCTATTTATTTATTTGCTTATTTATTTAGTGGTAGTAAGGATTGAATCCAGTGGTTCTCTACTACTGAGCTACACCCCAACCCTTTTTATTTTTTATTTAGAAACAGGGTCTTGCTAAGTTACTAAGGCTGGCCTTAAACCTATTAACCTCTTGTCTCAGCTTCCCTAGAACTAGGATTACAGGCATGTGCCATCATGCCCATTTAAGGGTAGTTTATTTTTAAGATTTTCAGTACTTAACAAGACTATGTTCATCTTTGAAACAAGTCATTGTTTTGCTTACATTAATTATGAGAAGAGATTGAATATATAATCTTATTTTTGTCCTCTTTTCTAGATCTAAATCAAGGTAATTTAAGATAAATAGGGTCTTCCCATCCACAAGACATCCCTTAACATGTTATTTTTAAAGCAAAGATACATAAATAAAGGGAAAGAGAACCAATGGTCCAGCTCCTCCCAACGCGAGGGACCCATACCCACATACATGCTCACATGCATATCATTACTATGGCTCTACCTTCCCTGAAGCTTGATTAAAAAAAAAAAAAAGAAAAAAAAAAAACCAGCAAGCAGCAAGCACAACTTCTTTTATTGACCAAATTCTCTGGCTTGCCATCAAAACAAGACAAAACACAAAGCGGTACAAACCCACAGGACTTTGATTATTAACTAGTCTTACAAAGAGACTAACACAGCATGTACCATTTCACCTGATGCTTTGGCTAATTCCACAGGGCATCTTAACCGCATTGCAGCATAAGCAAGCTTAAAAGAGCACTGTTTATAGTCCATGGCTAATCTAGGTCAGCCATTCGTTGCAGAGGTCAAATCCAGGCGGAGTCGTAAGTGAATGCATCAGCTGGAGGATGACTCTTGGCCTACAGCTCCTGGGTGTGTAGGGTTCTGAACCCTGGAGACAATGGAAGCATAAGGACACACAGCAGGCATAGCCAGTGACCAACCCCCTGGGGTAGTCAGGAGTCTTGTAGAGCAATACCACATAATTAGTTTCACATGAATATTTGATGCAATACTAGTTGTGAGGGTGAATCAATAAGACCAACTCTTCAGACAGAAAAGGCAGGAGAACATGCATCTATATTTAAATGCTTCAGAAGCAGAGCAACCTAACAGCAACACAAAAGCAAGAGGAGCTTATAAGAGCCAAGAAGAAGCCAAACACTGAGAGAAACAGAGGAAAATGTAACTGTCCATGAGGGACTACTTCATGATGACAAATCATGGCATTTTCTTTAGCAAATGAGAGAATATAAAGTATCTGAGCTGCTGAAAAAATAAATAGTCATGGAAATGCCAGACCCTTCCCATCACTCACTCGGAAGCTGCAACTACTCTTAAGGAACTACACTGGGGAAACCAGGACTTCTCTTCACTACAATAGGGAAACCAGGACTTTCTTCACTCAGATTCATGACTGTAAACTCAAATCACTCCTTTAAAAACTTCAGCCACAGCCAGGCGTGGTGGCTCACACTTGTAATCCCAGCATTTGGGAGGCTGAAACTGGAGGATCTGGGTTGGAGGCCAGCCACAGCTACCTAGTGAGACATTCTGCAACTTAGTGAGACCCTGTTTCAAAATAAAGAAATAAAGAATAAAAAAATAGGGCTGGGGGTATAGCTCGGAGGTAGAATGCCCCTGAGTTCAATCCTCAGTACCGCAAAAAAAAAAAAAAAAAAAAAAAAATTCAGCAACTTTTGAGGAGTTAGAAGTAAGTTAATTTATTTGTAAGTCACATGGTTGTTTTAGTGATAGCACATTCAGTATAAGTGTGCATCGTTTCCTTTCAAAAAAGTGATAATAACTCATATTTGCTCAAATAAAATAAGCTTGTTATCTGTATGACTCAGGGGCAAAGGATAAGAAATCCCAATGATTGTCAGCAGTGAATTATTATTACTATCACTACTATTATTAGTACTTGCTATATCATCAAAATGTGGGCTTGAAGTAAATTTAGCTTGATTTTTTTGGTGAGGAGTTGGGGAGAAAAATTGTATATTTCCTGAGCATGCTATTTGCTGATTCATATCCAACATAGATCAGCGGTAGGTGTCTAATCTAATTAGTCTGAAGCCAAAGCCTCCATTCTTAATTTCGACACTATAATAGAATAGTCCCACTGCTGGCACCCACCCAGTAAGTGTCTTTAAACAAGTTTTTTATTATTTCTCCATCATATAAACATCTCTATTGATTCATCTGTGAGGTGGTAATAGTAATACTTACCACATGGAAATACTATTCTGAGAATTAAATAAGAAAATGCATATAAAATACTTAGCATGGTACCTGGCACATTGAAATCATGGCATGGTCACCTCCTCCTATCAGCTCAGTGATAGTTCTACTTGAGGCCAGGGTTACTTGAGGCCAGAGGTGAGCTTCAGATGACAGCAAAAACCCGGAAGCTGAAAGGACTAAGCTGTAAGATGCACAGATATGCATTCCTATAGTCCTGATCAGATCAGATCCCCCAGCTGAGGCCTGGAGAGTGGGAGGCTGACTGAGATAATAAAAGTCTTCACTTTAAGTACCTATGCATGAAAATTTTATTGAAGGCAGATTAGTATCTACCTGTCAGGGAGACCATGACAGCTAAGGAGACGCTTAGACCATTTAAGATCCTTTCAACACTAAGAAAACCTGAATGGAACAATCATCAGTTTATCCAGTTGAGAGCCCGACAATTTCAGTTAAAAATTAAGGAAAAGTTACTTTAAGCACCTTTCCTTCAAATTTCCTGGTTATGATACTGAAGCTCAATTAATAAGACTCTCATTGCCCATTAAGGTTCATTTTCTGACTCCTTTCCAAATGTCCATCATATAAAGCCCCCGTTTTCAAAGTGGAAAACAATGTTTCAGGAGAAGTTCCAGGCTAGATTTTAAGAACCCCTTTATGTTTTTTTCAGAGTTTGAAGAATACTGAAAAACAAGGCAAGTTATTGGAAGCTTAGCACATGTATTTTTATTTGGAAGTTACAAAGTAGCAGTCTACTTTATTTTTCCTTCCACATTACAGTTTTAAAATCTGGAAACAACACAGAAAATCCAGATTTGTATTTCTCCCCGAAACACTTGAACATCTGGCAACATGCCGACACTAGACCCATACATTCAAATGGCAACAACTGATAGCAAAAGATAGATATGTTGTGCCCATATTCATACATTTGTTCTCCAGTTTACCATAGTCCCCACGTTCTCTTATGTATAACACCAGCTCACTTCATTCATTTATTCATACTGTTATTTAATTTATAATTCCTGATACAGAAACGGAGAAAGATTATAGAAGCATCTATGTTCACCAAATGTCAGAATTTGGCTTGTCTATCCTCCTAAAAATGCCTTATGAATAAGACTGTCATAAACTGCAGGTATTGTGGTCTTCTGTGGAGGTGATTTAGCATAGTCTGCTTAAAAAAATCACTAGATTGAAAATCAAGGAAATAAGGAGCAGTATCTATGCAGCAGAAGCAAGAAAAGTATTGACAAAGGAATTGGCTTTTCCTAGGGTCTTGCACATGTTTGCCTAAAACCAGTGTGGATGATCATTAGCTAAGACATTTCACTATTGACATTTGAAGATAAATTTTGAACTGAGATTTTATGTACTTCTTCCTTAAAACTTGACTCTAATACACAAAATGTGCATGTTCTTCCCACTTCATTTATTTACTACCTATGCATATGTAATAGACACTGGGGAGAGAAAAAAATAATTAAGAATCTCTGCTCTCGTGGAACTTTCAAACTAAACTAGTATGGAAAACTAAGATGAAAACAATTCAATCTCATTGACCACAACTGAACTGGAGGAACGCTAGATAGTGTGAGGAAACAAACTGGCTATTTCTTATGGTTTGGGTCTGGAATGTTCACAAAGGTTCAAGTGTCAAAGGCTTGAACCCCAGCTCGTGGCATTACTGGGAGGTGGCAGAAACCTTATGATATGGGGTCTAATTGGAGGAAGTAGGCCCCTAGAGGTGTTGGGAGCCTATTTTTCTTTCCCTTGTTCTTCCCAGTTGCCACGAGGTAAGAAGCTCTGCTCAGTCGTGTGTTTCTCTGATGCTCTGCCTCACTAAAGGCCCAAAGCAATAGGTCAAGTGACCATGGACTGAAACTTCTCAACCATGAGTTGCTGGGCATGGTGGCACACACTTGTCATCCCAGTACTTGGGAGGCTGAGACAGGAGGATCACAGATTGGAGGCCAGCCTCACAATTTAGCAAAACCCATAGCAACTTAGTGAGACCTTGTTTAAAAAAAAAAAAAATTGATAACTTGTTATGGCAGCCTTAGGAGAGTTATACAATGCAATAGTATATATTCATTTAATTAGTCATTTGATGAATTAGTAATTGAGAGCTCAGGTTACTCCTCACTTCAGTGATTGCCAGTCAGAAGAAGAAATCAATAGTGCTTCAAGAATATGTGTGGTAAGTAAGAAGAGTGAAACACCTCTCCTCAGGAGCTGTGAGTTCGAACCAAATCTGCCATAAAAGTGGCTTCTTGATGGAAGAAAAAAAAAGCATCAAAAAAGCAAACAAAGCAACAAAAATTGAGCTACAACTAAAGAGACCCAGAAAGCCGACCAGGGAGAGCAAAGGAGCCCGCCCACGCAACAGCAGCACCACGCTGTGGAGTGCCATTAAGCTGCAACCCAACCCGGGGGGCTAATAATACCGCTGCATACCCAGCGACTAGGTGTGGAGTAAGCGACTCCAGATCTCCACACCCTAACCAGGCGGCGATCCCCGCACCTTCCACAGCTACCAGAACACGTGGGACGAGTAGCGTAAGCCCTTGGGAGACCACCCCAGCTCACCTCACCTCTCCCTCCAGAGCCAGAGCAGCGATCAACTACTCCACAGAGCTTGAATCAAAACTGCTGCAAAAGCAGTTTCTTGGCAGAAGGAAAGAAAAGCAAACCAGAAAAAAAAAAAAATGAATAAAGCAGCTGACCAGAACTCAGGGAAAACAAAGGAGCCAACGCACACATGTGGCAGTGATGCACTCAACGAACCAGTGGCCACCATCTTGCCAGCCGCCATCTTGCCTGCTGCCCAGAGAAGGGTCTATTAGCACCAAGATCCCCAACTACCTTCCGCGCCCAGCGACCAGAGGTGGAATAAGTGACTACGGAACTCTACACCCTAATCAGGCGGCATATTCCCACAGGATCAACAGTGATCAAGAACCCCTGGGACAACCATCTTAAGCCTGCGGTGAGGAAACCCAGCTCACCCCTCGCACCGGAGCCAGAGCAGCAGGGATCTGTAAGTTGGATTCCACCCCCGGGGTGCAGGGGCCCCCTATACAAAGGACAGACTCAGTCACCCACCCTCCTAGGACTAGATAGGAGCAGAGCTGCAGGAGGGACCCAGTACACACAGGGCATAGAGAACTTCCAGGTACCCTTATAATGCCGGCATTTAGATTGCACTCCTGCCACCAGTGAAGGCAGAGAGAGATACACACACACAGATAGGCCCTGTGGAGAGCTCAGAAACACAAGCTTGCAGTGGGAGAGGCACCAGCAGAACTCCCTGCCTGCACTGACAGAGAGAGCACATAAGAATGCCAGAGCCACGGTTGAAAATCTAATAGAGTGGGCAGATATTTAAAAGCTGAAAATATCCACGCAGATCCAAAAGGACTGCTGAGGCCAACTCAGCACTGTACTTAGAAACTAGCAGGATTTTTGTTTTTGTTTCTTGTTGTTGGTTTTTTTCTTTTTTTGTGTGTGTTCTGTTTTTTGTTTGTTTGTTTTTACTCTGTTTTTGTTTTGTATTGCCTTGATTTATTCATGTTTGTTTGGATGATTGGTTGCTTTGTCATTTTTTGCTCAGTTTGTTGACTCTCCTCCTTATCCCTTTTAAAGCTTCCCTCCCTCTCTCCTACCTATATTCTTTTCCTCAACACTTTTTCTTTTTACTTTTCATTTTCCTTTTTTCCCTCTCTCATATTAAGACAATCTCATACTACCACACTTAAAACTCTACATTGACTACCAGAATCCCCTGACATATCCACTACTTCTAATCTTTACCATATATCACTTGAACATACTCAACCTCTTATTCCACTGGACCATACCCTCTACTTTACCATACTCTTGAATTCATCACTGTGACTTCTCACCCAACCTTTACCACTGAACACAACCTGTTCCTGTATATACCAGCTGACACCTCTAAACCTCCACTGCAGAGATTGGATGAGAAAGCTTGCAAGAGCAACAAAGATATAATTTTAAGAACAGGGAAAACATGGGAAGGAAAAACAGCAAAGAATCAATGAGCCACCACAACCCCACAATAACATAACTCAACAATATTGAATGGCAGAGATTACCAGAAGACCAATTCAGATCTTTAATAGTACAAATGATACAAAACTTCCAGAAAGAATGCAGAGAGAGCTGGAAAGAAATAAAGGAACAAATAAACAAAGAATCTGACACCTTGAACAGGAATCAAAGAGAAGCCTTAAAGGAAGTGAAGGATGTGAAAGATGCAATAATAGAAGTGAAGGAAGGCATCAATACAAACGATAAACAGTAGATTAGACCACATGGAAAATAGAATATCTTAGAAGATGACCATTCCAAAAATGAATACATAGTACATAATTTAGAAAAAAAATTGACAGTATTAATTGGACATCGATGAGATCTGGGCCAGTTATAAAAGAGCTAACTTAAGAATAATAGGCATAGAAGAGGGATTAGAAGTTGAAACATATGGAATAAATAATCTTTTCAAAGAAGTAATATCAGAGAATTTTCCAAACATAGAAAGAGAAGTCGACACACAGGTACAGGAAACATATAGAACTTCCTCAAGACAGACCAAAGAAGAGGTTCACCACGCCACATAGTAATCAAGTTGACTAATGTATAGGCTAAGGAGAACATTCTAAAGGCAACAAAAGTAAAAGGCCAACTGACATTTAGAGGCAAACCAATCTGAATCACTCCAGACCTCCCAAATCAAGTGACGAAAGCCAGGAGGGGCTGGAGTAACATATTCCAAACTCTGAAAGAAAATAACTTGCAGCCAAGATTCTTCTACCCAGCAAAATGCTCAAAATTGACAGGGAAATAAAAACCTTCCATGACAAACAGAAACTGAAAGAATTTATGTCTTCCAAACCAACACTAGAGGAAATACTCAAAGAGATAAACTACAAAGAAGAACTAACAAGTAAACATCAGAACCAGAGAAACAATAATTTCCAGGAAGCAAACAACTAAGCAAAGAAGAATAAGCACCACAGAAAACAGAAGTTAAAACTCAAAATGTTAGGAATTAAAAATCATCTCTCAGTAATTACATTGACTATAAATGGTCTCAACTCCCCAATAAAAAGGCACAAGGTGGCAAAATGGATTAAAACCCAGAATCCATCTATATGCTGCCTGCAAGAAACACATCTTAGAAGCAAAGATTCTCACAAACTAAAGGTAAAGGGCTGGAGAAAGGTAATCCATGCTAATGGAACTCAAAGACAAGCAGGAGTAGCAACCATGATATCAGATAAATTAGACTTCAAGCTTAAGCTTATCAGAAGAGACAAAGCAGGTCATTTTTTACTAGTAACAGGAACAATCCAGCAAGAGGAAATAACAAATATCAACATCTATGCCCCAAACACAGGTGCAGCCACTTTTGTAAAACAAACTCTGCATGATATAAAGACACACATAGATCCCAAAACAAATATATTGGGAGACTTCAATACTCCTCTCACACCACTAGACCAATCTTTTAAAGAAAGGTCAGTAAAGATGCCTCAGACCTAAAGAACACCATAAACCAAATGGACCTATTAAACACATATAGAGTCTTTCACCTGACAACAGCTGAATTCACATTTTTCTCAGCTGTACATGGAACCTTCTCCACAATAGACCACATTCTGGGCCACAAAGCAAGCACTGGCAAATTCAAAAAGTATAACATAATTCCCTGCATCTTTTCAGACCACCATAGAGTGAAATTAGAACTCAACTCTAGGAAGACCCAGAGTAACCATGTAAACACATGGAGACTGAACACCACACTGCTGAATGAGGATTGGGTTATATAAGAAGTAAGGGGAGAAATCAAAAAATTCCTAGAAACCAATGAAAACAGTGACACAACATATCAAAACTTTTGGGACACTTTGAAGTCATTACTAAGAGGAAAATTTATAGCACTGAGTGCCCACATAAGAAGAACAGAAAATCACCAAATAAATAACCTAACAACACAACCCAAAGCACTTGAAAAACAAGAACAGTCTAACACTGTAGAAGACAGGAAACTATGAAAATCAGAACAGAAATTAATGAAGTAGAGAATAAAAAAATACAGAAAATCATCAAAACCAAAAGCTGGTTTCTTGAAAAAATAAACAAGATAGATAAACCATTGGCCAACCTAACCAAAAAAAGAGAGAATCAACCCAAATTACCAAAATAAGAAATGAAAAAGGTGATATTACCCCCCGACAGTGTGGAAATACAAAGAATAATCAGAAACTATTTTGAAAAACTATACTGCAACAAAATGGAAAATCTAGAAGAAATTGACAAATTTCTAGACACATATAACCTTCCTAAATTGAGTCAAGAAGATATAGAAAACTTAAATCGACCAATAATGATCAAAGAAATAGAAACAGCAATAAACAGTTTACCATCTAACAAAAACTGAGGGGCAGATGGTCTTCCAAGTGAATTTTATAAAATATTTATAGAAGAGATAATCCCAATACTCCTTAAACTATTTCGTGAAACAGAAAGAAATGGGACGCTCCCAAACACACTCTATGAAGCCAACATCACATTAATACCAAAGCCAAATAAAGACAGCTCAAGGAAAGAAAACTATAGGCCTATATCATTGATGAACTTAGATGCAAAACTGCTAAACAAGATACTAGCAATGCACATTCAAAACCACATCAAGAAAATTATACACCATGACCAAGTTGGTTCATCCCAGGGATGCAAGGCTGGTTCAACATATGGAAAACAATCCATATAATTCACCACATAAACAGAATCAAAGACAAAAATCACATGATAATCTCAATTGATGCTGAAAAAGCATTTGACAAGATCCAACACCCATGCTAAAAGCACTTCAGAGAATTGGAATAGAAGGAACGTACCTCAATATCATAAAGGCAATATACAATAGGCCTACAGCCAGCATCATAGTAAATGGAGAAAAACTGCAAGAGTTCCCACTAAAAACAAGAACAAGACAAGGATGTCCATTATCACCTCTCCTGTTCAATATAATACTTGAGACTGTAGCCAGAGCAATAAGGTAAGAGAAGGAAATCAAAAGGGTAAGAATAGGGAAAGAAGAACTAAAACTATCCTTTTTTGCAGATGACATGATACTATACTTAGAAGACCCAAAAAGTGAGCCAAAAAACTTATAGAACTGACCAACAAATTCAGCAAAGTGTCTGGATACAAAATCAATCTTAAAAAATCAGAAGCTTTTCTGTATGCCAACCATAAATCCACTGAAAAAGAAATCCAGAAAACAATTCCACTCACAATAGCACCCAAAAAATAAAATACTTAGGGATAAACCTAACCAAAGAGGTAAAAGACCTCTATAAGAAGAACTATAAAAAGTTGAAAAAAAAATTGATGAAGACCTTAGGAGATGGAAAGATGTTCCATGCTCTTGAATAGGCAGAATAAATATCATCAAAATGGCCATCCTCCCAAAAGTGATCTACAGATTCAGTGCAATACCCATGAAATTACCAAGGTCACTACTCACAGACATAGAAAAAGCAGTCCTTAAATTCATTTGGAATAACAAAAAGCCAAGAATAGCCAAAGTAGTTCTTAGCAACAAGAACCATGCAGGAGGTATCACAATACCTGACTTCAAACTCTACTACAAAGCCATAGTAATAAAAACAGCATGGTATTGGCACAAAAAACAGATACATTGACCAATGGAGCATAATAGAAGACGCAGAAACAGACCCACGTGCTTACAGTCAATTGATTTTTGACTGTAAACATATACTGGAAACATATACTGGAAAAAACATATACTGGAAAACATATACTGGAGCCAAAAACATATACTGGAAAAAAGATAGCCTCTTTAACAAATGGTGTTGGCAAAACTGGTAAACGATATGCAGGAAAATGGAAATAAACACCACTTTCTCACCCTGCACACTAGTCAACTCCAGGTGGATCAAAGACCTGGAAGTCAGGCCAGAGACCTTGCAGCTACTTGCAGAGGGCATAGGCCCAACACTTCAACACATAGGCACAGGTAAAAACTTTCTCAACAAGACCCCAAAAGCACAAGCAACTCAAAAGATCAATACATGGGATTGCATCAAACTGAAGAGCTTCTGTGCAGCTAAGGAAACTATCAAGAACCTCAATAGAGAACCCACAGAGTGGGAGAAAAATTTTGCCAGCTACTCTTCTGATAGAGGACTAATATCTATGATATACAGAAAACTCAAGAAACTCACAGCCAGGAAAACAAATAACCCAATCAAAAAATGGGCAAAGGATCTAAATAGACACTTCACAAAAGAAGAAATACAAATGGCCAATAAATGTATGAAGAAATGTTCTACATCATTATCAATCAGAGAGATGCAAATCAAAACTACCTTGAGATTTCACCTAACTCCAATCAGAATGGCAATCATAAAAAACATGAACAACAATTGCTGGCGAGGGTGTGGAGAAGTGGGAACCCTAATACATTGTTGGTTGGATTGCAAATTAGTGCAACCACTTGGGAAAACAGTATGGAGGATCCTCAGACGAATGAGAATGAAACTACCATATGATCCAGCAATACCACTTCTGGTTATCTACCCAAAAGAATGGAAACCAAACTATCAGACCAACGCATGTGTATCTATGTTCATAGCTGCACAATTCACAAATGCCAAACTATGGAACCAGCCAAGATGTCCATCAACAGATGAATGGTTTACAAAACTATGGGATATGTACACAATGGAATTTTACTCAGCCATAAAGAAGAACAAAATCATGTTATTTGTGGGGAAATGGATGCAACTGGAAAACATTATGTTAAGTGAGATTAGTCTGTCACAAAGGGTAAAAAAGCATATGTTCTCCCTAATATGCTGATGCTAGGGATAAGATGGGGCATAAGAGGGACTCTAGATGCAAAAGGGGAAACCCTCGATAAGCAAAGAAGTTGACTTAACTGAAGGTGATGGATGGGGAGCGGCACCCTAATGCACTCGATGTACTTTCACAAATATATCAAAGTCAATCACTAAACTGAACTTGAAAAGGAGGGAGGGAGAGGGAGTGGGGAGGGAATTGGGAAAGGGGTTAAATGAGAAATGTGTGCATATGTCTTTATCAGTGTGTACCTAACAAAATGTATGATTACAATGCACCAATTAATAAATTAAAAAAAAAAAAGAATATGTGGTAAACTGGTAGGGTGATGCCTATAACCTCAGTACTTTGGAGGCTGAGACAAAAAAAAAAAAAAATCACAGATTCAAGGCTAGCTCAGCAACTTAGTGAGATCCTGTAACAAAATAAAAAAAATAGAATAAAATAGGGCTGAAGTATAGCTCAGAGGTAGAATACCTCTGGGTTCAATCCCTAGTACCACATATACAAAAAAAGTGAAAGAAGAAAGAGGGGGAAGGAGGGAGGGAGGGAGGGAGAGAGAGAGGGAGAGAGAGAGAAAATAATTGAGGTAAAATACAATGTCATAATCAGATAAACATAATCCATCTTGGCCATAATTAGAGGTTGAGGTAGACCCTACCTTCCTCCAGACCTGACAGGGGTATGGAGTGGAAAACTGAGCAACAAGGAAAGGGAACTTCCTGCACTGGTTCTTTGAGTTCCTAGAGTCGCTGTGCCATAGCTGTTGCCCCAATTCTGCTAACAAACCAGCTACCACCCCTAGTCCTTACTGAGGGCCAGGGAAGATTCTCTCAAACTACTGGATTCCTTATGCCTAAGAAAGGTTATGCCCACAGAAATGGTAATAGTGGATTTTGTGACATCTTTTTGTTCTAAGATGGACAATCTTCCAACCCCACTCTGATCATGTGAGTCTACCATCGGAGTTAACATTTGGTTTTCAAATACATTTTTGAGAAACATGTCATTTAAAGCAGCATGGAACTGCCCATACATTGTTAAATGGAAAGGAAAGAAGTAGGCCAAAAATAGTATATGCAGTTTGATATTGCTTCAAGAAAAGAAGTTTAAAATAGAGACTAAATAAATAGAAATGGGAAAAGGAGGATCAATAAATGAAAATATTAACAGCAATTTCTAGATAGTGAGATTGCTGACTATATATTTTTTGAACTATTCTGTTTTCATATTTTAATTGATTGCATTTTCTCTATTAGATAATGAATAAAATTTTCAAATAAATAAATTATTGTAAAAACTCAAAATAAAGGGGATATAGCTTAAGTATTCAGAAATAAGCCTTAGTTTAGGTTAATGTTGCATATCAGTTGCTCAGTATGAATACACAGGCTTATTACAGTATGTAATATAGCATTGGGCCCACAAGGGAATGGAGGGGAAATGCAGGGCAGGGTTCAAAGGTCAGCTTGTAGAATGAGACAGACTTGAGTTGGAATAATAGTTCTTTAATAGCTATATGACCTTGGAAAAATTTTTAACCATTCTAAGCCTCAGTTTCTTCCTCTTAAAATTGAAAAAATAATGGTTATCCCTTCAAAGTACTATTTAAAAAAATTAAGTAAACCTGGCACACATTTGTAATCTCAGTACCTGGGATGCTGAGACAGGAGGATCGCAGATTCAAGGCCAGTCTCAGCAACTTAGTGAGGCACTGCACAACTTAGTAGTCCCTCTGCAACTTAGTGAGACCCTGTTTCAAAATAAAGAATTAAAATTTGGGTTAGGGTTATAGAATGCCCCTGGGTTCAATCCTCAGAACCGCAAAAAAATTAAAATAAAATAAAATATGGCTAGGGGTATAGATTAGAGGTCGAATGCCTCTGAGTTCAATCCGCAGTACCAATAATAATAATAATAATAATAATAATAATAATAATATATAAATCACTTGAAGCCAGGTATGATGGTGCACACCTGTAGTCCCAGTACTTGGGAGGCTGAGACAGTAGGATTGCAAATTTGAGGACAGCCTAGCAATTTAGCAAAATCTTCAGCAACTTAGTGAGACCCTGCTTCAACATAAAAAAATTAAAAAGGTTGGGAGCATGGGTTGGAGGTAGAATACTTGTGGGCTCCATTCCCCATAAGAACAACAAAATCATTTGACGTAATATCTAATACATAAAATACCTCAAATAAATATCTATAATCCATCATAACAAGTAGTAGATTGTCAGAAAAAATATTTCTAATTGCTCTTTCCTCGTAGATTATAATTCACTTCATATTAATTTAAACAGGAAAAAAATTGTGACAGTAAAAATCTGAGATTAGCCTACTATTTCAGGGTAATTCATGCTTTGGTAATATATCATTCTCTGATCCATGAAAGTAGATATTTCTATGCAGCATGTAATTACATAATATCATAATCAAATCATGGGCTTTCTTGTTTATGAGAAGGCTCTCTGATTAGGCCTTTTACAATACTTGAAAAGTATGCATTTTTTTTTAATGTAATGTCTGAAGAATTGCTCAGTAGGGAGAAACTTTTAATCTAATCCATTAACTAATTTTAGAAATGTGGAAGCAAGATCTGATGTGGTTAAGGGTGTCACAAAGCCATGGGGCTGGATACTGGTAGGGAAGCCAGGCTTTCCATTTCCTTGACTAGGCAGATTCTTTCCCCTGGGACCTCTCTTTTGGCCTCTTTTGGCACAGAAATAGTTCTGCATCCCTTTCACTATCCTGATGTGGATGGGTTGGGAGAGTTTACAGAGCAGGCTTCTGTGACAATCCAGGCTCAATAAGGAAGTGAGTTACATGAAGTCAACCAAGACTTAGAAGATTCATTGCTAAGCAAGTGAATGGTGGATCCATGAGACAATGAGATGAGTTTTTGATGGGTTGTTTACTATTACTCGAGGAGATCAAATGAGATTAAATTACTAAAAACTTCAAGATGCCATTTGCTTTATTTTTATAGAGTTGGCTGAATATATCTACCTTAATCTCTCATAATTCCTACTCATGACATGTTTGCCCAGAGATTGTGAACCATTACTCTGCAGCAGTGGTGGGGGAGGTGGTGGCACTATGACAATATTTCCTTCTTCATTTTATCAAAATTAATCTTCATCTAGTAAAATACCAAACCTTAAAGCAAAAACTACAAAATAAATAGAACTTTATCATAGGAATATTGCCTTTTTAACTCTAAATGTGAACAGATATTGAGATGAATTTTTTTCTATTGCCTCAGAATCAGTGAACTGAGACCAGATCTAAAAGAAATTTACTCAGAGATCTTGGGTACCGATGAGAAGGGAAAAAGAGTATCTTGTTCCGGGAGGTTAGGGGGCCTTTAAAGAAATGCAAAAACTTGCAGATTCACCAATGTTCTGAGCAACAGGTAGCAAAGAAGTTTCTGGATGCACCAGACACATATCCCTGGAGTTCATGACGTGGAGACTGACATCTGTTTCTCACCTGAAAATTGATCAAAGAAAGCAGGTTTGCCAAAGCAGTATGAGCTGGAGCTTGGGTAGAAACAGCACTGCCCTGTGCCTAAGAAGAAATTGATGTGAGATGCCACCACCCCAGGGTTTTGCAACTCTTGGAGGAAGCCATAAGGGAACACAGAATCTGGAAAGGTTCCCAAAATTGTAAGTGAAGTAAACTTCCATATAGCTATCCAGATGGTTTTCAGGTAGAAGGGGAAAAAAATCCTGTTTGGAAAAAGGTGTCTTAGTCAGTTTTGTGTTGCTACAACAGCACACCACAGACTGGGTTTTTTTAATGAATAGAAATTTATTTGCTGCATTGATCCATTCATCTGGGCAGAGCCCTTCTGCCCTAATTACCTCAAAGGCCCTGCCTCTCAATATCATGTTACCATTGGTCTTGGTTGTCATCTGCCTATACCCCAATTGCTACCTGCACCTGCTTCACAACGTATACAACAAGACTGATGAAAAAGGGGGGATTGATCAAGGCCATAGTCTTTGTGGGGAGTACTGTGTTCATTGTGACATGTCACTTCTGCCACTTTGAAACCATGAGAGTAAAGAGGAGACTTCGGAAGACATTTTATGGAGATCAGAGCAAGGTTATACAGAAAGGGGTAAACGGAATTTACTCTTGATTATTAAATTATCCAGCATACTTCATGGAATAATCCTCTTTTCCATCAATTTATTTGAGGCACCTACCTCTCTATTTAATTTGTCACAATTTCATGCATACATAGATCTGGTTTGGGATTTTTGTTGTTGTTCCATTAGTGTTTCTTACTAGTCCCTGTGCCACTCACTGCCTCACCTTCTAATTACTATATTTTTATGATTTATCTATTCAACTTTTCAACAACCTTTAAATCAATTTTGACTATTCATATTTTCCCAGGAAATCATTGATTTAATTCTAAATTTTTAAATTTATTGTCCATCAATGCATAATCATGATATTTCCTCTAGGACGATGGTTTTCCTTATATTGCCTGTTTCTTTCTCTTTTTTCCCCTTAATTATCCTGGTCAAAGGTTTAGTTTCACTAATACACTTTTTAAATTAGATTTACTTCTTAAATCTACCTTTTAAAATTAATATTTTACTTTTAAAATTAATTATTTTAATCTTTTTCTTTTTTAGCATTTCTATTTACTATTTACCATTTACTTTTTTTTTGTTTATTTCTCTCATTGTTCTGAGTTTAATTGGACATTGCTACTTTTCTTATTTTTTGAGTCAGTCTCTAGTTTATTTTTATATTTGTTTAATAAGACCCTTAATGCTATGAATTTTTTTGAAATAAAAATTTGTTTATATTCCATATTTTTTTTTTTTTTGCGGTATTGGGGATTAAACTCAGGGGCATTTTACCTCCGAGCTATACCCCCAGCCCTATTTTTTATTCTTTATTTTGAAACAGGGTTCACTAAGTTGCGGAGTGCCTCACTACGTAGCTGAGGCTAGCCGCGAACCCGGATCCTCTGGTCTCAGCCTCCCAAATGCTGGGATTACAAGTGTGCGCCACCACGCCCAGCTATATTCCATAATTTTTGAGTAGTGTTTTTTTTTTTAAATAGTCTTTAATTCCAGTTCTGATCATCCATTTATCTGAAAGTTGCTTATAAACACACCTGAATTGTAATGGCAGAGGGATGTTAGTATCTTGGGGAATATAATGGAAGTGTCCTTGTGTATTATTGTACGATCAATTTTATAGATGCTTCTTTAGGGATTCAGTAAAAAGAAATAGGTTCTCTATTTGTTGGATATAGAATCTAAATACTGCTGAAAAATCAACATATCATTAATTATACCATTTAAAAGCCTCTATAACTTTATTTTTATTTCTCAATGACTAGTAGTAGGATCTTAAGTTTCCTCATTCTGTTGTGCTTCTTTCATTTTAGTAAGTGACTTAATTTCTAAGAGTAATAACAACCGGATTAAAATATAAAGAACTATAACAGAGATAATTATGAGTAAACATTTGTATAATTTTAGTGAAGAAAATGACTTTAAAAATAAGACACAAAATCCAAAGACCATTGAGAAGAGGTTAACATATTTAAATATAAACTTTTTAAAATATTATGAAGAAAATCAACATCAATACATTTTTTAGTAGCAAATACTTGCAACAAATAAAGCAATGATCCCAAGCTGATGTATCCTCTCACTTTTTAACTATTCATAACAAATAAATATTGAACCTAAAACACTTATAAAAATAAGTATCAGAATCTTAAACTTTGTCCCTCACTTTGTTCTCCTTCATTCATAAACAGTCTATGTAGCACTAAGAACTGGCATGCGCATACGCCACTGCCAAGCTGTATGCTCAAAGTCTATTTCTTTCTGTTGGTTTTCATTCCTTTTCTAGTGTTCCCAGCAATTTGTTGCCATAACAGCTGGTGTCTAATGCAAAGGGAACAAAAGTAAACGAGCATGCACAGGCTTGTAGAGTAGCCTTGCATGAGAACTTCCCCCCTGAATACTTCTTCTACCCATTGGTGACTATTCAATCTAACCACACTGCTCAAATCCTCCTTGTGAGGGAATTTAAACACAAAACATAAGAGAGAGCCACTGATAAGAAAGAGAGGGCAAAAGACAAGAGTCACATAAAGAAAAATTAGGAAGTGGAAACCAGGAGGCTATAGAAGCCATAAATACAAAGAACCATGAGGGAAGGAGATGAGTAAAAGAAACAGAAATGGTAGAAGAAAAACACAATACTGTTACATTAACAGAAGAGAGACAGAAACTCAATAATGAGTCGAATAGAATACAGTAGAAGGACACACATGCTCTCTGAGATGCCTAGAGTTGCTTCCTTCCTCCATTCCCGCTGACAGGGTTGAGGCAGGTTCTACTTCTCTGGAGTATGACTTTTCAGCTGTAGAACTTAATCTCATGTTCCCTATCAGTTGTCCTCTATAATATCCCACCAATATTGAAATATCTTGCTATTTTCTTGTCCTTATAACCAGAAATACCCTAACACAATTCTTTACTATCATTGCAACTGGTGCTGTTCTAATTTCACAGTACATTTTCCAAGAATTACGCAAGCCTGGTGAGCATCTCTGCTCCATAGCCATACTCTCTCTCCCACTGGATGTGCCATGTAATTGATGACTTCTTTACCCCAGAACCGTTAACATTCCCTGCAATCATCACTATAAATACTTTATTAATAATTTGTATTTATAGAACATCTGCCTCCCAAAGAGCTCAAAGCTGTTTACAAATATCATCTCATTAATCCTGATAGCGACTTCTTTCTTTATAAGGTAGAAATGTGTAACAGCTAATGGGCACTGTCATCTTCATTTGACTCTTGGGAAAAGCTGAAACCCAGAGAAGAGTTATTTTTCAAGGTCAAACATTAATATGGGAAATAGCACAGAAACATAATCTATAATTTCTGCTTCTTCGTTCTTTACATTCTCCCCTAAAAATCTCTCCTTTCAGATCACACACATATTCATTGCTATGTATCAGAATAAATTTTTAATACAGTTCCTCTACTGAGAGGGAAAAAATTCCATAAACTCAAGTATGATAAGTTAGTGGACTTTCACTTAACTTTTCAAGAGGTTATCACTGTAGTTCAAAGCCATGAGGAGTGATTAAATTCTAAGTCTAGATGGCATTTTTAATCCAGTGAAGGAGTTGTTGTTTGACATCTGAATATGCTCCATCTCCATATCAGAAGTAGAAGAAGCAACCTCGAGATGACAAAAATGAGAATAGTAAGTATTTTCAAGACAGATGCAAGCTATTGCTTTTAATAATGTTATGTATTGAATGACTGGTACATGCTAGGCATATACAAGCATGATGTTGCCATAATTCTATGAAACTGACATTATTTTTCTGGTGAGGAAATTGAGGATTGATGCAGTTAAATAAATGCTGAGGCTGTGTTCTTAAGAAACATGTCTCTACTATTTTTATCTGTGCTTTTAGCAAATGCCATACAACTCCAACAAATAATAATAATAATAATAATAATAATAATAATAATAATAATAATGATAGTTGCTGTTGTTGTTTGAGTTGTTTCATCCTGGAATCATTAAACAAGTTGACTATAGCATGATACAACTACTATGGTTTATGCTTTATGTCAGTTACAGAAGGACCTAAGGAAGATTGTTAAGGAATAGACTTTGGTGTTGAAAATCCTTGTTTCTATTGGCAAGCCTGGATTCAGCTACCTGGAAAAGCCCACCATCAAGACAAGTCTACACCAATTCGGTGTGATTAGTAAGATTGGACAATGGAAGCATTTCACTTCTCTCTAATAAATAAGACAAGATCCAATATGAAAATTCTACCAGACACCTAGACTGTATTAGTGCAGAACATTTATAAATATCTATAAAAATGTTTCTAGCTCTCAACAAACTATACACAAAATCAAAACCATAGTGTATTAGTCCATTTCTCATTGCTATAATGAAATACCTGAAGGAAGCCAACTTCATAAAGAAAAGGTGTTTATTCAACTCACAATTTTGGATACTGAAAGTTCCAAGAATATAGCTCTGGCCCTATTGATGGCAGATGGCAAGAATTTGTACAGGAAGAAGGATCACATTTCAAAGCAGAAAAACAGAGAAGCTGGGGTCCCATAATTTCTTCCTAGGCCGCACCTTTTAAAGGTTCCACCAGCTCCAAATATCTCTACCCTGGGGAATAAGCTTCCAACACATGAATGCTTGGGAGATACCCAAACCATATCCAAACCTTAGCAGAAAGAATCTTCAAAGAATTTCTTGGAGCCAAAGACCTTTATTTGAATCATAGTTTACTGTAGGTAGAAAATACCCGTAGGACTAAAATAATAGCAGTTAACATTTATCAAGGATTTACAATGTGGTAGTTATGATGCTTTCCATACATATTAATTTACTGTTTACAACAAAATGGATGCTATTATTATCCTCATTTTACAAATAAAGCAACTGAGGACTAAAGAGGTTAGGTATCTTGTCAATGTTGGGTTATTGAACTCGATAATCTCATTTAATAGCCTGTATTAGTTTCCACTTATCTTTGGAAGACTGCAGAATATTTATGAATGTATGAATGAATGCCTGAATAGTGACTAAAGCTTAGTATTATCATTAGAAATAAATATTGATGCTGGCTAGGCCTGTGCAGGAAGCACAACACTAACACACACTGATCAACTAAACTTCGCCAGGTCAAAGAAAAGCCTGCTCTTCCCTTCCTGTACTCCCATGGCACTGACCTCTATCCCTGGTCTCAATTAGAGCATCATGAATCTAAGGAAACAAGCTTCATTTCCTTTCCCTGATGCCAAAAACAGAAAAAAAACAACCCTTTGAGTCAGCTGAGGTCCACAGTTCACCTAAAACCCATGCATTGGCCTTTTGTCACCAAACCAAAGGAAGTCCTCTCTTGTCACTCACATGTCAAATGACAGGTAATATTGTCATCACCTGTATTTTCTTTTTGCTCTTAATAATGTAATATTTCAAACATAGAAAATAGTACCATAAATTAAAGAACCATATCCATGTCATCTAACCATCATTCTATTTAACAAGTGTAGTCAAGCTGACAACTTTAGCCATTTCTCTTAGAAATAAAATATCACTAGAAAATGTAGGTCTTCACCTCCTACCATCATCGCTGTTCCTTTTCTCCCTCTTCAAATTAGCCACTCTACTGGCAATGGTATGTGCTCTTCACAGCAATGTTTTTATATTTTTACTGCACTCATAGGTATCCATAAACCATATGTAGTATGGTTTTGTATATTCCCCAAATTTACACAAATTGCATCTAATGTATTTTTGTAGCTTGATTTTTCAACTCAGCTTATTTTATTATGTAAACATTCACATAACATAAAATTTACCAGTTTAACCATTTTAAGCATACAGTTCAATGGCATTAAGTACATTTCCAATATTATATAACCATCCCCACAGACTATCTCCAGAGCCCTTTCAATTTCAGAGACTGAAACTCTATACCTTTTACAAAATAGATCCCATTCTCCCCTTTACACTGTGCTGTCTTTAGCAATTAGACCTGTTGGTATCCCATAGAAGTAGAATCATACAGTTTTTGTTCTTCTGTGACTGGCTTATTTTGCTTAACATAATGCCTTAAGTTTCATATATGTTCTAGCATGTGTCAAAATTTCCTTCCTTGTAAAGAATGAGGAAATTCCATTGTATGCATATTCTGCATTTTATTTATCCATTCATCTGCCCATTGGCACATGGGTGGCTTCCACATTTTAACTGTTGCTGTGAACATGAGTATACGAATACCTGAGTACTGTCCTCCAATTCTTTGTCCAGAAGTAGCATTATTGTGTCATATGGCAATTCTGTTGAGTTTTTTTGAGGGACTGCCATAGTGTTTTTCACAGCAGCTTACCATTTTACATTCCCACCAGCAATTGCCTAAGTGTTCTACTTTCTCCACATCCTTGCCAACATCTTAAGTTTTGTTTTTGCAATGGATTCATATCAAGACAGATAGATCTAAGTCGTTCTTTTTTTACCTACTGTATGATACTTCTTTCTTTACATAAACCATAATTTATTACCCATTTTCTTTGGGTAGCATTTAGGTTATTTTCTGTTTTGTTACTATTACAGCCAATGCCACATTGAACATTTCCCATATCTCTCTATTCACAAATATATGATCTTCCCCTGGAGACCTTCCTAGGAGTGGAGTTTCTGAATCCCAGGGCATGTCTAATTCAAACTTTAATATCCATTACTGTATTTCTTTTCGAAAGGATGTCTTCCAAATTATACTCCCACCATCAGAATAGGAGAGTTCCTGTTACTTCACAACCTTGATAATAATTGCTAATGTCATAATTTACATAATGTTCCCTGACATTTTAGAGCTGGAGGGAATTCTCCCTCTGTTTAGTCCATACGTTTACAATGATTTCTCTCTGTTGATATTTTTTTCCTTTTTGTTTTATCTCTTTCTTGAACTAACTATACCCCATGCCTGGTAATTTTCCTCTTCCCCTTTGATGCCAACTTTATCATGACAGTTGATCTCAGATTTTTTTTTCCTTTTTGTGAAACAGTTCAAAACAACCAACAATCTGCTTCTTCACAGAAACTATAAAGTGAAATGACTTGAAACTTTCTCAATGGTAAGCTAACATTCACATATGTCCTAACCAACAAAGTTAGCTGATAAGTCATTCTTTGGCTAAATTCTGGGAATGCTCTGGAGGACTGAACCCAGGAGCTGTAGAAAAGGAGCATGCAGGGATAGCTGGCAAGATCAGCTAGTCAGATTCAGGGCTGGGGCCAGGGTAAAGCAAGTGGTGCATCCCTCTTAAGTGCATAATCAAAGAAGGTCAATAATTCAGTAATCAAGAAAAATCTCAGGTAAATATTTTTAAATCAAAATAACTGCCAAAAATCTACAGTAAATAATGCATTTAATTTTTTTTTTTTTTTTTTTTTTTGGCAGTACTGGGGATTGAACTCAAGGGCATTCTACCTCCGAGCTACACCCCCAGTCCTATTTTTTATTCTTTTTTTTTTGAAACAGGGTCTCACTAAGTTGTAGTGTGCCTCACTAGGTAGCTGAGGCTGGTCGAGAACCCAGATCCTCTGTCTCAGCCTCCCAAATGCTGGGATTACAAGCATGCACCACCACTCCCGGCTTGCATTTAAATTTTAAATAGAGATAAGATGAGTATTATTACCATACCTCCATTGATTATAACCTTTTAAATTTAATCTAATAAATCCTTTTATTTTTCTTTTGGTACTGTGAATTGAACCCAGGGGCATTCTACCTCTGAGTTACATCCCTAGCTCATTTTTTATTTTGAAATAGGGTCTTACTAAGTTGCTGAGCCTGGCCTCAAACCTGTGATCCTCTTGTCTCAGTCTCCCAAGTACTAAAATTACAGGCATGCGCCACCATGTCTGGCTTAATAAATTCTTTCTTTATATTTAGTGGTTTTGACTTTTAAAAACAAGAGTCATTTAAGAAAAAATAAAATTCACACATTCCTCATTTTAAAAATTCAAAATGAAAAGGTATTGTGAATTCTCTTGAAGATAAGTATGCCAAGGAGAAAATCAGAGCAGATTTTTAGCCAATAGAATAAGAACACATGCTGCAATTAGCATCACAAAAGTGATTTTCCCATTTATCAACTGGATATTAACATTGAAGCCCATTTATAAAAAAGCAAACTGTATGGCGTAGTCATCACTATCCTATGAGTGTTATGGTTGGAATAAAGATTTTCCTACAATCAAGTGGAAGATAGCTCACATTGTCCAAGAGAGGTGTGTTAGTTTGCTAGGGCTGCCCTAAACAAAATACAAGGGATTGGGAGGTTTATTTACTTTCTCACAGTTCTGAATTCTGGAAGCTCAATCAAAGTGCTGGAAGGACTGATTTCTGTCCAGGCCTCTCTTCTCTTCCTCTTGCTGCTTCTTCACATGGCTTTTCCTCTGTCTCTATGTCCTAATTTTTCCCTCTTATAAAAATACCCATCTGATTGCATTAGGACCCATACCAAGAGCCTGAGTTGCTCTTTAAAGGGTCCATCTCCAAATGCAGTTACATACTGAAGTACTAAAGGTTAGAGCTTTATATGCAAATTTGGAGGGGGGGTGGAGGTGGAAAGAATACAGTTTAAACCATAATGAGGGAAAATAAGACATTTGTCAGCGGGAAAGTTTTATCCTTCAGTATCTAATCTAGGACTGAGAAAGGAAATCAGCCCTTGTTGTAAAACAGAGATTTCCTCAATTGTTCGACCGATCAGGTTGTCACTAGCACAGCAGCAAACCTTGGTTCAAAATGAATAGATATAAAGCTGTGAAACTTCCAAAGTCCTTTGCAGCGACCACTATGATCTTCTCCAGTTCCTTGAGTAACTCATGGGCACCACTGAATAGCATCAAGGCATAGGACAAGATCACCAAAGACAAATTCCTACAAGCCAGCCAGTCTACTGGTAGTGAAGCGAGACTTACAACCTCACGACTCTGCTTGTGAAGAACCGGGTCAGCGGGACACCCTAGCAGCTGGGGTCTAGCGATCACAGCAGTGAACACAGAACCGTAGCCTCAGGCAAAGCAGCCCAGTTGCAAATGGCTGGGGAACCCCAGCACTGAACAATGCAACTTTGTATTTCTATATAAGTTGAGTAAAAGTATACCTTTTTGTAAGTCTAAGTGGTAGCACCAGAAATACCAATGAATCTTTCAGCTAGCAAACTGGATCATCATGAAGAGTTTGTACATCTTATTCAGGGTTCATTGCCTGAAAAACGAACAAATAGAAAAGAGCAATATTTAAATGGCTTCCTAAGTCCCCCACATCTAACAGAATAAGTAGTTTTGTGAAGGTTCTAATTCCTCTGCTCTTCCTGAAAAAAAAAAAACAACAAAAACATGGAGCACTTATGTTCTTGAGCCATCATCACCCTTGGAAAATAAGAATCTCAACATTAGGAAAAATGGCAAACTGTGTAGGTGGACTGCTCATTTATAAACTATTTAGAGACCTCGTAAGAGAAGGATTATATAAATGTGAAATAATAATCACAATAGCTTCCTTTCCATGCTGATCTGTTTCAGAAAAGCAATCACTAAATGTTAATAAAAAACATTGTCTATTTATATTATGTTTGCCTCAAAATCCAAGTTTATGGGGCTGGAATTTAGATTGTGTTTTGGAGAAGGGTCAATTGATTGTTGTCTCTAAAATAATGCTGTTTCTGCTCTGTTCAGTGTCTGGCATCTTAATAAATGTGAATATGGCTTAACAGTCAGGCTGCAAATCCCTTCTAATGGCAGCATTTGGAGGATGTGAGTTATAGAAAACTGCTTTCTTATTACCATTCCTTCTTAATGCTTAAACATACACAAACACACACAAAACAAAACAAAAGAAAAAAAAAACAAACCTGGAATAATATTTCCTACTCATCTCACCTACTTGTTAATCTGGAGTTGGTTAAAAGAAGCATATTGTGAAAGCATGTTGTAATGGGTGAATAGCTGTTTAAAAAAAAAAAAAAAAGAATCAGGGGGAAAAAAGGCATGACATTAAACAGTACAAATGATCCAGGCTTTTGCTCTACCAAACCTCTGGGCAATGTCTTTTCAATGTCATTCTTTAGAAAAAAGTCTTTGAGACCATGTGTGTCTTTTTAAACAAGGCAGACTAGGAAAAAAAAAAAAAGAAAGAAAGAAAGGAAAGAAGGAAAGGGAGAGAAAAGAAGGAAAAGAAAGAAAAGAAAAAAAAACAGCAGAAGAAAAGCTTTTATTTTAAAAGCAAACAACTAAGTGATTTGCTGCATACTTGCCATGAATAATAATGAGCAGATTTGTGCTGTGTGTTCCTCTTTTTAATTAGCACGCCGCCTTCTGTGGCAGCTCCCTGTCTTATGACATGGCACCTAGAGGGCCCACTTGAAGCACTGCACAAAAAAGATGGGCAAAGAAGGCCCAATGAATAGTCTGGGGGTAGATTTAGAAAGCTTCCATTTTTTTTTCTCACTTTTACTCTCTACTTCATCTACAGGTGTACAGTTCAGGGGAGGTGTTTTGTTTTGCATAGAAAACACTGTAGAAATAAAAAAAATACATGAGGCTTTCTTTAATAATCTCTGGATTATTTCTTAACTGTTCAAACTACAGAACCAATGACAGGAAAGCATTTAAAAGGCAGGGAGAGTTCAATACCAACCACTGAATCCAAGGCTCAGTATCAGAGGTGGGACTCAGGCCTGCACACAAACTGTACTCAATAAAACAGTGCTCACATTTGAACACAAGCACTTCTGACACTAGAACAACAAGAGACCTTGTTAAAGACCTGTGCTCTGGCTTCCTTACTTTTGGAAGATTTAATAGTCTAAAGTCAGCTTCAAAGTAACAGAGGCAAGAGAATAATTCTGATAACTTTAAAATCTCTAGAAAGGGAAATTTCAAGTGCAATGTGTCTAAGAGAGAGAGAGGGGTTGGAAAAATGGAAGCCAATCTTAAAAACCATGCCCCTCTCTCTAATTAAAAAACATTAGCAACATCCCTGTCAGCAAGCCCTGAAATGCAAGTTAAAACACCAACACTCCTACGTGCTACATGATTCTTTTTGCATGCTTATACATCTAGTGCAGAATGTTAATCCGTTTTCTATCACCAGGATTTTTGAGCATGCTGACACAGCTAGGTGAGGCAATCTAAAATTGTTCCAGGATTTGATTTTCATGTGAGTGCAGCCTACAGCTGCATTCGATAGCGTACCACATTGATGTGACACCTTTTCTACAAGGTCTTTGGTGGAATACATCTGCTGAACAGAACAGAAACAAAATATATGCCTTGACTCAAACTTGTGGAGGAGAGCTATCAAAGTGGAAACCTGCTCAAATCCATTTGCATAATATGCAGATGAAAATCTAATGAGAAAGGTATATTGACAGACGTTGCCTTGTTATCTGGCAATGTGGTTCATAACAGCATGTGGTACCTAGACATAATCTTCCGTAATGTTATTTTGCAATTTAAATGTTTTTTTTTTCTCCTCCTCCTAAAGAAGACACACGTCAATAAGTGCCAGGCATCAATAACTGACATTTGAGATAAGATAAACCATACCAGCTCATTCAGGCAGAATCAGCTGAGTTTATTTCAGGACACAGGTCTCCACATTGTGTGCTCTGGGCTGAAGGCGAGGGAAGGGAGACAGCCCCAAATGCTCCCTGATGCCTCAGTTTTACTTGTAATCTGATGGCTGCTTTTTTTAGCCCTGGTGCCAGTTCTGAGTGTATTTCAAGGAACATTACTGAGAACAAAATCGAAGGCCATCAATATTAATGATCTGAACCAGGAAGATAGCTTTTAGTGTGCAAATTAATTACCCTAATCACAGGGTTTTTTGTATCCATTTTAATGAAATAACTATTTATTTCATTGAATCCTGTGCTTTTCTTTTGCAAATAAGGCGCATTTACATGATAAATACATGAAATTTAAAAGGATGACTAAATTAAATTGAGAAAAAAAGACCTTTTTAAATACAATTTTCTTAGGAAAAACAGCTAGATTAATGGGTTGGTTAGCTGACTGGCATCTGTGATTAAATCTTTTTTAAAGTACGTCAAATAGAATTTAATGGACCTTGAGAAATGTCTACACAGTCAGTAATATTCAGGGACTGAGGAAGATTCCAGTTGTCTCTTGTCATTTGTTGGTGAGCTCATGAAGGCCTGGGCTTGGGACTCTGCTGTGACACGTGGGATTTGCACTTGGAGTCCCTGTTTCATCACAGGACTCCCTTTCTCTTCCTTGCCCTCCTATTCTCTTCCTCAGACCAGGGTATCTTCTGGAACCACACAACCAAAACATTCATTTTTCAAAAGTGTAGGCCCCCAAATAACTGTACTATCAACAGAAAGCATTCAGAGAGTTTAAATCTGCCTCATATTTAATCGTGGAATTCGCATTTGTTTCAAACTGTGCTGGCCTTGATAATGAGACTGAGGAGAGAGCAAGGGAAGATGGAAAAGAGAGAGGCTTAATTCAGAGGAATTTTCAATGAAACTCTTAAAGTCTATGGGTTTTGAAAACTTTATTTATTGTGGGTAAGCTTTGAAGGGCTGCAAATTCAACAGAAGCGAGATTTGAAACACATTCCAACCTCCCCTCCCCCCCTTTTTTTGATAACAGACCCAGAGAACAGAGCATCTTTCTCTGCTTGCTTCCCCCCCCTGGTTGCGCCACTAGAGATGTCTCCCTCTCCCTTTGATTTGGAATGATCAATTGCAGCTGTGGCAGCCAAGCAGGCGGCCCCAGGCACCAAGAACATGAGCCCTCTCCCTCCCGCATCAGGATTTACATTTCAATGGCTGCCACCATTTTAAAGATAATTATAACCTTTTTAGATTAATAATTTTCTGTGGCTTCTCTAATATTTTAACAACGTAAATATTAATTTAGCTGGTTTAAGAGAAAACATCTCTCTCTCTCTCTCTCTCTCCCCTCCTCCCCTCTTCCCTCTATCTTGGAGAATGTAGAACAAAGACTTCAAACCAAATTGGTTTGGGGTAAGAGGAGGTGGGAAGGTAGGATATTGAACTAACAAATTCAACTTTCTGAGCCCTAATCTGGCCTGTATCCTATACTTCTTAAGTAAGTCAAGTACTGTAAACTGGGGGCTATATAAGGGGCAAAAGACACTGAATTTGCTTTCTGTTTCTGCTTGGGCAATCTTTTAAAGCTGAAATTTTTTGTAAGTAAATTATTTTAATTTTCTTCAGCTCAGAAAGTTGATCCTTGAAAACTAGCAGATGGGATTCACATTTCTTCTGTCATATTCCAAGTGCGGTGGGAGATCTCAAAAAGATGAAGCTGTCTTGATGAACTCAATAGTCTTGAAAGGAGAAAGAGGGAAATTGCCCACAAAAGATACTGAGACTATAAAAAGGCTTATATTTCACTGTTACTGCAAACTTCCTTTCTGCTTATTATCATTCCAACACTTTATTTCCCACCAGCTGATGCAGCTGGGAAAAACATCACATCGCACAAGCAGATGTCGACTCACTTAAATTGCCTGACCACACTCCGTGGACCGTGATCTATTTTTTGCTGCCCCACAAGTATTGAACATGTTGTAGAAATGGGAATGGGGACATGACTCTTTTTTTTTTTTTTTTTTTTACATTCATTAGGTTGCTACGAATATTCTCTTAAGGGCTTATCACTTTATATCACTCAGCTTTGTTCAAACCATTTACATCAGGCAAATAAAATCAGAGAAACATGTTTCCCATATTCACTGATAAATAAGAGGAATCGTGTATATTAAGAAGAAAATTGATAACAGTGCCGGTCAGATGTTACAAGCAGGTCATTCAGTTGCTCTCCTTGATAAAGTGCAGAGCTACAATAATTGCCCTGAGATCTCTTTACGGACAAGACCTTTATTTCCTAGGCACCAAAGCCATGGGATTGAGCATTGCTTGAAAGTGACTTGGGGAATAAAACTGCTCATGAAATATGCATGACTAACACATAGACTGCCAGGGGAACTTAGTGTATTATGTATGACCCTTCTGTAATTGTAAGGAAATGATATTCATTTAAGTGGATGTTTATCACAGTTAAAGGTGCACCTAATGAAACAAAGGTCATAAGCCTAAAAACATAAGGTGATAGCCCTTTAATGCACCATTTCTCTCTCTGTTTGAAAAGACCTGGCCTTTATTCACAGCTGTTTTTCTAACACCTGTGTGCTCTGTTTATACAGCCTTAAAGACTTCCTGTCACCTATATTTAAATACCAAAAGGACTATTACATTAAATGCTCTTCTAATATTATATCCACACATCTGGGAAATATCAGACAGAATGCTATAATATATATCAGTTTAGGCTACAGTTTTTAGCTACTGACATTTGGTGAGCTGAGGAGCTCCCACCACCACCACCACCACCACCAGGCCCCATTTCTCTTTATAGGAAATGCTGATTTGTACAATCAAACAAAAATTGGGCTTTTATTCTGAAATCAGTGATAATGTGATCCTTCTGGAGTAGGCCAGTCCCTGAAACCAAACTCTAAAGCCTCATAGCAGAGTGGATAAAAACCAGGACAATCCCTTCAGACCAGAATCCCAGCCCCAGTCCTCACCAGCTGTGTGACCTTGGGCAGGTGGCTTACCTACTTTGTGCATTTGAACTGAACCTTCATCTATAAAATGGGGCCCATAATGAGCTGTGATCTCGCAGGATTGTTATGAGAACAGATAAGTTAATATCTGAAAAGGGCTTAGGACTGTTCCTAGAACATTGCAAGTGCTCTATGTTTCTTAAATAAATAAAATACACAGTCTGCATGGTTGGTTTGCTCTGCGGTTTCCTCCCACAAACGGCCATTGACTTTTGCACCCAATTAACTTCCTCTTGTGCCCATGTTCATCTTTAGGTTTCAGGTGTGTCTTAGTCCACTTAGGCTGTCAGAACAAAGTAACTAGGGGCCAGGTGGGTTATAGACAGAAATATGTTCCTCCCAGTTCTGGAGGCTGGCAGTCTGAGCTAGGTCCTGCACAGGCAGATTGTGGCAAGGGTCCTTTTTCTGGTTGCAGATAGCTCACTGCTCACAGTGTCGTCACATGAAAGAGGGCCAAGGAAGCTCTCCTGGGTCTTTCATAAGGGCACTAGTCCCATCCATGAGCAGAGCCTGATAGGCTCCCAAAGGCCCACCTCTTAATGTCATCACCTTGGAAGTTAGGATTTCAACAAAATAAATTTGGGAGACAGGAACATGCAGACCATGACAGGATGGCTATGTATCATATAAGCAGCCACCACAACATTCTGTGAAAGGCAGTTGTATACAATTGCATGCCTCTATGAGGATAGCAGCTGCTCACTCAGTGGAGGTTGATTTACAAACAAAACTCACCTTGGACTTTCCCCATCTTGCTGACATTCACCTAGTCACACATTTATAGAGCACTGGGAAATTGGGAAGAAGGGGGTTGCTCTAGAAAAGCATGCAATAGAAAAAACCTCAGGAGTCTTCATGTGCTGAATTCAAATTAATATTGACTCTCCAAATGACCTTGTTGTGCTACGGGTTGTGAGGCAGAAAATAGGACAGAAAAAATAGTGGTACCACCTTATGTGGGGAATGTATATTAACACTATAGAGTTTGACAGATTTCATATGCATTCATTCATTCATTATTTCCTTCTGATCTCAAAATTCTCATTTGTGGTGAATTGGATAGTCTTCATCATCCCTAGTTTTGGATAATTTGTAAACTCCTGAAATTTTCCTTCTACAATGTAAGTTCTTACAATGACCATAGTTGTGTAACAGAAAGTAAAATAGAAGCTGTGAGGTCAGAGAGGAGGATCAGATTTTATCAATACCACCAGACTACTAAGCATGGAATGGTCCAGCAAAACAAATAAAGCTCAAGAACCATGTTTGTTTCAATTTTAAAGAAAAATCACTATAACCTGATCACACACCCCCAAAGGCTGATGAATCTGACTTTCCTGTGTTTTGCTCTGGCTCTAGTTCTGTCTGTGTGACCTAGAAGTTACTCAGCTTCTCTGTGGCCTCAGTTTCATCTGCTCTACAGAGATAAGAACAGTACCAGACCATAGGGCTGGTGAGTATTTTAATCATGATGATATATATGAGTTTAGAACAGTGTCTGAAATAAAAGCATTCTATTGTTATATGCTCTCATATTATAATTTATCTTTAGAATGAAAATCAGTCTTTCAGAAGGTTTTGACATCACCATACCCCCAATAGTATTTTATTCTTAGAGGAGTTTGTTCACAATATTTTTGGTGGTTTTAAAATGTTTTTGCAAATTCACTGCTGCTCCACCCTCAGGAGGTGGTGTTCACGTGAGCTGCACTTAGTGGCTCTTTTTAATGATGAGAATGTGGTGAAAGTGACGAGATGTGAATTCCAAGGCTAGGTCATGTCAGGTGCTTCCCTACTTCCACAGTCTGTCTTAGATAACACTCTCTGGGGTAAGCTAGCTACCACATTGTGGGGACATTCAAGTGGCCTTCTAGAGAGGCCATGGGAGTGAGTCATGTTGGAAGGAGACTCTTCAGCCTCGGTTAGGTTTCCAGATCATGTTAGTCTTCAGCCCTGGCACCTTCTAGACGTGTGGAACAGTTTTAAGCCAAGCCTATTCTCCCTGTAATGATTGTCAACTCAGTTACACTCATGAGATATACATTTTTGTTTTAAGCCACTAAGTATTGGGGCAATGTGCCATGCAGCAATAAATAGCAAACACAATACCTTTCAACCCAGAGGTAGAAGTTTCACTTGTCAAGATGAGGGCTTGCATGGATAGGAATGGGAACAAGGACAAGGTTGATATAAGATCTAAATGAAATAGTTTTCAGTGCACATTAGCAAACCATTTGTATACCCTTGATCATATTTCACTTCTATTTTTTCTATTCATCTGAGATCTTTTCTTTCACAGCTAAGTAAAATAATTCTGTCCGATATGCAGTTCTTATTTCAGGGGACTTCCGGGCTTCTCTCTTGATCAGATCGTGGAGACCACAGTCAGCCTGAGGATCCTGAGGATAAGCAGACCTCCAGCAACCACTTGGAGACTACTGGACTGAGGTCATCTTCACATACTTCCAACTCCCCACCTTCCTAAAAGCCCTCTAGAAAAGAGGATACCTGCATGCCCAAAGTACCTCTCTTACTTTGGGGGTGACCCACGTTCTCCCTTGAATGTATATTTCTTACTTTCCTAAGTAAATCTCTCTATGTCTCTGGTGCATGCTCAAATTATTTTTTGTCACGTAGCCAAGGACCCAGCTGATCTTGACTTGAAGATCAACCCTTTTCCCTCTCTCATGACAGTAGGAGCATGCTCAGAGGAGTCTGCTCACCTCATGGCAGCCAAGTAATAAGAGGTGCAGGGGGACAAGATGTACCTTTCCAGAGCTGGGAAAATTGGTCAGTGGTAGGGCACTGGCCTAGCATAGTGAGGCCCTGAGTTCCATCCCAGTATCACAAAATAAGTAGATAGGTAGACCCCCGACTACTACGCCCTGTGACTTACTTCTTCTAACTATGCTAAACCTCCCACAGTTTCTATCATCTCTGAAAATTCCATCAAATTATAAAATCCAGCAGTGGTCAAATCCATGGATGAGGTTAGAGCCCTCATGACCCAGTCACTCTCAAAAGCCCCACCTCTGGACATTGCTGCAGTTGGGACCAAGCTTCAATACCCAAGCCTTTAGAGGATACTGCAGATCCAAACTCTCACACCCATGCTACTATTCAGCCCTTCATTTGGAGAAGGGAAGGGAATCCAGAGGAAAACGAGGAAGGTGAGGAAGGAGGAAAGAGCTGGTAGAGTTGGAATGAGAGAAAACACGGAAGAAAATGTGTACCCAAGCAAGAGTTCAGGCTCAAGTGTTACCAGTATTTTATGTCTAGCAAATATTCAAATACTAAAAATAAGGTCATAATTGTAAGAGTTTCTCTTTATAAAAATGGTTGAAAAAGGCAAAGGGGAAGGATATGGAATGACATCAGAAGAAACAAAAATTCCCAAGTTTTTGTGAGAGGAAGGCCAGATTCCCACCCCAAAGGGACGGTCACAGGGAAACCCAGAAAAGTGTAGCTATGCTGACAGAGGCAGAAATCACATCCCCAGGAAACATTTGACCAAAGCAGCATCTTTTCAAATAAATTTCCAAGAAATACATTGGCATTACAGTCTTTAAGACAGTGATGAAAACAAGCACAATGGTTTTCATCACTACGCTTTTTGATATTTGTCTAGCTCTATAGATACATTGGTTTGCTTTACTAGAATCACCAGTGGGAAGGTTAAAAAACTGTACTTGTGAGCCCACCCACCCCAGACTGATTAAAATAGATCCTTGCTTGTGGGGGAAAGGAATAGGCAGTCTTTTTTGTTGTTGTTGTTTTTGTTTGTTTGGTTTTGGTTTTTTGCTCTCTTTCTAAGCTACATCCCAAGCCCTTCTATTTTTAATTTTGAAACAGGGTCTAACCAAGTTGCTGAGTGTCTGGCTAAGTTGCTAAGACTAGGCCTCAACTTGCAATCCTCCTGTAGTATCCTTCCAAGTACTAGGATTAGAGGTATGCATTACTGCATCCAGCTTGGGCATTAGACTTTTTAAAAAATTCTCTAAGATAAGTTATTGTGAAAGGTTCTAGGTTAAAAACAAAATAGAAATGTTTTCAGCAAGTTATTTTGTGGAATCAATGAACTAATTTTAAGGTTTATATGAAGAACTAAAGACTCTGGATACCAACATACTGAAGAAGAACAAACTCAGAGATTTGATACCACCTAAATTCAAGCCTCACCATAAAACTACAGTTTTTAAGACAGTGTAGTATTGTTAAAAGAAAAGACAGTGGATCAGAATACAGAGCTCAGAAATAGACCCTCATAAATACAGTTGCTAAATTCCATGTGTTGGAAACTCAATCCCCAATGTGAGGTGTCGGGAAGTAGGACCTGATGAGAGGCGTCTAGGCCCTGGGCTCTGCCTCCATGAATGGACTGATGCCACTGTCACAACAGTGGGTTTGTGATCACAGAAATGGCTTCCTTATGAAAAGATGATTTGGGTATCACTCCACCTGATTCTCTGCAATTCCTCCATGGAATAATGGAGCAAGAATGCTGCTGTGGCTTAAATATGGTGTGTCACCACCAAAACTCATGTTGAGGCTTGCTCTCCCATAGTGAAAGATGGTGGGGCTTTAAGAGGGACATTGATCAGAGGTGACTATATCAGGACTACTCTTACCAAGGGAATAATACTGGTCATATAGGGGACTAGGTCTCACAGAAGTGGATTACTTCCTATGAAAGAGTTAATAAAAGAGAAGGAATCTGGCCCCACTCCAGTCTCTTACTTCCCATCCTGCCATATGACATCTCTCCCTCATGCACTCCTGCCATCTGATGCCACTTACCATGTTATGACAATCCTTACCAGAGGTCAATCAGATGGGTCTTTTCCCTTTGTAAACTACCTACCTTTTGGTATATTGTTATAGTACCACAAAATGTACCAAGGTAAAGGTCCTTGCAAGCTCCTTGATCCTGAGTTTCCCAGCCTCCAAGAACTATGGACTTGCATAATCAATTGCCTGGTCTGTGTCCTTCTGTTACAGCAGCCTAAAACAGACTGAGACAATAGTTGACTGATCTTTGATAAAAGAGCATAGGCAGTACAATGGAGCCAAGACAGTCTTCAACAAATGGTGCCGGAAAACCTAGATAGCTACATGAAATTCAGGCACAGCCCTAAACACCCTTCACACACACACACAAAAAAAGGATCATACACCTGAATATAAAATGAAAATACAAAAAAAAAAAAAAATCTTAAAAAAATAACAGAGAAAAAAATCTAGACTGCCATGGATACAATGATGATTTTTCTGCCAAAGGCCTGATTCATAAAAGAAGTCATTGATAAGCTGGAATTCATTGAAAATTTTTAACTCCTACTGGGTGAAAGATGCTGCCAAGAGAAAGAGAGGACAAGCCACAGAGTAGGAGAAAATGTTTGCAAAAGAAGTAGCAGAAACACGATTTCATGAGAAGAATGGAAATGTTTTACAGTGAATTTCATTATGAATATAATGCCCCCTCCTGGGCTCCCAGTGGCCTCAGTGGTGGTCAGATCCAGGCAGGATGAGGATGGAAGCGGGGATGGGGGTGGGGGAGCTTCTGTACTTTGGAGTCTGTGTTGTCTTGTTGAGATGATCATTACAAGGCATTCTGGGTTTCTTTCGTTTCCAAACCTCCTTGATTCCTACCAGAACATTTCATCCAGCAAATGGGTGCAGAGTGAGTATTTGAGCTGTGGTTGCTGACATGGTTATTTCCTTTGCTTTTCATATCTGCTTGAGTACTTTGGAGCTGATTTTCACTTCTCTCCAGGGAAGCCGGTTAAGTTTGCTAAAACTCCTGCATGTTCTCCAGTCCGCACCCTCCCTGGGTAACTCCAGCAGAAGTTCAGCTCCTGTAAAAAAACAGTTAGCCCCAACCACCCTTGTCATTTCCATTTTTCATATGTCTGCTTTCGGTGTGTGTAGCACGCATGCTATTCCTCCACGCAGTTTCATCTCATTTGCTCACTGCCATAGGCTACAGTGTGGAACAGAGTTCACTTTCAAATTCAATCTCAAACAAAATGAAAAGGCAAGAAAATCATGAAAGCAAAAGCTGGTTACAGCCATTAATATGGATCTCACTGCAGGTTCTTTTGCTTTACCCATCAAATGTGAGTGAGAGGAAGCTGTGGCTCTGACCCTGGTCACAGGACACTGTCAATCAGAGGAATGGCTGCTATGAACAGCCTGGAGTGAGTGCTGGCTGCCAGCTGCAGACAGCCCTACATGCTATTGAACATCACCACAAGTGGCACTAGACCCCTTTCTCTGATAACAGTAGCAATCCCTGGGGCCTTTCAGCAACATAGTGGGAACCACCCTACATGCATTTCAGACACCAAATTTAAGATTAAGAGATCCAGGAAGAAATGACAGGGTTTCCAGAGGGAAAGTGTGCATTTTCTTCAAAAACGACAACAAATATTTTAAAACCCACACAGCTTTTACATCTCTGCTTGAAAGAAAGTGGCCAGTTCAGTATTCTTTAAATACATCAGTGGATCCTGCTGAATTATAGATGTGGTTGGGATTAGAGAGGCCTGTATCTCATGTCTGGGTTTATTCTGACTTGCTGGGTTAGCTTAGAAAAGTCAGATAAAATGGAACTGGAGTCTGCTCACACAGACACCCACACACACACCCCATCTGCAAGCTTAATGCTTTCTCATGGGGAGAAGGAGAATAACAGACATAGAAATTGTCCCATGCCTCTATCTGGAGTGTTCCTAGAATAAAGATGACAAAAGTTCTCCAAAGTGGCCTTGGAAATGACTTGGCACCATTTCCATGAGATCAGGCAGCATTACATTTTATTAGCTCAAAAAGTCCTGAATGAGCCGGGTGTGGTGGCACACGCTTGTAATCCCAGTACTTGGGAGGCTGAGACTGGAGGATCTGGGTTGGCGGCCAGCCTCAGCTACTTAGTGAGGCCCTGTTTTAAAATAAAGAATAAAAAAAGGACTGGGGGTGTAGCCCGGAGGTAGACTGCCCCTGAGTTCAATCCCCAATACCACACACACACACACACACACACACACACACACACACAAAATGTCCTGAATGTGAAAGCTTCCTCCTCTGTTTCCCCTGAGTTTCAGATGGTCTGAACTGGATACACTTAGAGAATCAGCATTCAGGCCCTCTTTCTGCCTGGCTGTGAATGTTGGTAAGGCATCTAATTTTTAGAGAGCAGAGAGGAAATGCTGAGTGGCTGCAGTTCAAGCTCTGAATTTGTTGGGATGCACAATTGGTGCCAGTGGGCTGCCTCTTTTCCAGAATTATATGTGATTGATCCTCTTTAAATAAATCTGGCGAGCTAACAAATAGCTTTCCCTTGGCAACATTTTCTCAATATGGTCTCCAGACTCTTTATGGTGTAAAAAAAATTACCAAATAAAATTCATGAAAAGGCAACAAGAAACATATCTTACAAAATTTCTGTACAGAATTCAAACATTGTTCTTGTGCCAGAAACACACAGCTGTGGGCCTGACGTGGCAGAACCATCTGCTACAATCTCCACACTGTCGATTCTTGAAAGAGGCAGAGTTGGGTAGGTGCGTCTTTTGTTGGAAACACACAAACTATAGCTATGGCGTTTTCCTGGACTTTATTTTTTCCTTCATCACCGTCTGTCCATTTGGATGGAATCGTCACAAGAGTGTTATAGGCACAAGATGGTACAGACAATGTAGGCAAAATACAATTGCTCAAAGCAAATGGGTATTTGCATCTTCATGCTTACACTTTCCTGATTTCAACTAGAAATGATATCATTACATCTACAGAAAGGGAGGGCACCCTCAGAACCTGAGCACCAACACAAGTACTTGTCAATTTGTGAGCACTACATCACCCTGACTTAAGTGGAATGCTATGCATCCATTTCTCTTATAAATATAATGTTTATATTAACAAAATTATTAAAATACATTGTTTTAATCTTCCCAGAGAAATCTTATCAAATTGTGTTATGATCAAAACTTATTAATAACTCTAAGAAACCTCTTTGACTAGAAGACTGCACCTCCTCCCATTCTACATGCTTATACGCCGGCATTGCTTGCAGGATTCAGGACCCCAGGCTGCCTGTAGGATGGTCCTGTCAGTCACTTTAGAGAAGAAATGCAGGGCAGAAATAAGAGTCTGCTTGCACAGGGATGAGCTCATGTGTCCTTGGAGCCAGTGCTTTCTTTTTAGAGAGGTGGCTCTTTCTGAGTCAAATGTAGGGGACATTAGCTGATGAAATCTTGGATCCCTTCTCATGATGATATGCCAAAAATAAAATACAGAAGACTACAAAGGAAATAAATTATTTTAAAATACACTTATCAAACTGTTTAAAGAAGTACATTTGTGATATAGGAATATACATCATACTTATAAACCCACTAAATAACAGAAGAGGTGAAAAGTTGACTATTTGCCATAATCTACAGCTAAGTGATGGGCAAGTTTAACATCCGATAAACTATCCATGAATTCCATTGGTGACAAAGTCACAGGTACTTTAGGTACTGCTGGGAGGTTTTACCCACATGCATAATTGAAGGAAATACTGAATTTCAATGAGAGATTAATAAAATAAAGTTTTTTTCTCCATTCAAGTTCATAGGCCCCTGAATTCTGTCCATGAACCCCTGAGGGGTCCCAGGTTAGATCTCAGTTATTCCTTTTGACCGACATGATAAACAAGTTCTGACTGTTTGAGTATTAAATGCAATGCTATATGAATATATAAGGTAATGTAGATCAAGTTTTATGGATCCTGGACTCTGTCAAAGAAAATATGTCTGCTACAATGTTGGCTTTTTAAATGTAATATAGAGAGTTTCTCTTCCATATGTAAAGTTACCTTCAGTTTATCTTCTTTCCTTGTCATTATAACTTCTAGATGTAACAATTACCTTTGTATGTCCTTCCTTTTTTCCATAAATATTCCTATTACTCTCCTATTTTGCTTTTCCTTCCTTTCAAATTCTACCATTATTTATGAATTACTAATCACCAAGAAATGTGCTGATCCCTATTATTCATTGAGTAGTCATCACAATTCTCACTGAAATGATGCTATGAAAATGTTTGAAGGGCTCCTCTCCTGCTCCTCAACCCTTCCCACCAATGGCCCTGCCTCTACAGTCATAAGAATGAACCTGAGAACATAGGCAAGCACTATCAACTGCTTTCTGGGTGTATTCTCAGGGAGACTAAAAGACCTGTTCTTTCCTTCTCAGAACTCTGGAAGACTGTAAGTCATCAGAAATTTGCTCAGGTCTCAGATACAGGAACTATGTGCATGAAGGGGATCATGTATTATTAGGTGAACACTTGTTGAATTTGATGACCTTGCAGGTCTCATCTTTGAAATGCTTAGATCCAAATGGCAATTGTATCTGACCAACTGAAAATCATGCCCACTTTCAGTACATGTAAATTGGCGTGACTCATATATTCACAGTCTCTAGAATGGAATAGGAAATAGAGATTCGGAAAACAATGACTGTTCACATTTGTTCAACATATGACTTTTGCTTTTATTTGGTTCTTGATATATTTTGTATGTTCCTGCTTCATTTTTCCTTAGAAGGGGAGAGTTATGGCTTATATAAATGACTGTATGTGGTATCAAAAAGTGTCTCATTCACAAATATACACTTTGTAAATGCTTTCTGATATTAATATAGAGTGGGATTGCAAAGCTGCTCAACAGAGCAGCAGAGCACCTGTTTTTTAAATGATAGTAGCTTTATTTTGTCCTACCGACAATCAGACTTTCTTATTGCAAGAAATTTTTAATTACATATATAGTCATTAGAAAAAAATTGTCTTTAAAATTATACCACCCAGAGATGACCACAGTTAATTTATGAACAACATTCCAGACATCTGTTTGCTTATATAAATATATATGGATATAGATATCTGTACTCTTCCCTAAGTAGATTAATTTTATACATATTATTGTATCATAAGCACTATTTCAGGTCTATAAATAACAGCACATCATTCTTCCTAATGGGGATGTGGTATTCCATTGGATGAAAAATCACAATTTATTGTCAATCCATCTGTTATTTTAAAAAATCCATTTTTAGGAGCTGAATAAATCTGATGGCATTGTGTGACACCACCCCAGCAGCCTTCTGGCATGTTTCACCCCAGACAATGTTAACATTAACCTAAGAAGCACTTAAAAGAAGCAGTTCCTTGTGTGACCCTGAGTCTATGCATTAAAGACCAAAATGAATCAACAGAAGCTTACAAGAATCACAAAGGCATTCAAGGAGGAATAAGCTCTGTGGTAGACTCAGTGCCATCAGAAAACTCACACTATCTTCTTCCCCATGGTGACAACAGGACCTCTAGCCCAGCAACCAGCTTGTAAGCAAGAGGATCTCCTTGGTGCCACAAAGAAGAGAAGAGCCACAAGGCCCGCATGGCAGGTCTGGCACATGGGGAAGGGCAGACACTCTTCGCAGATGGTGCTTCCTATCCAGACTCAGCCCAAACAGGAACTGGCTATGTCTGCATCAGCAAGAGCATCACCGCTCAAAGCCTGAGGATTTACCATCCTCATGTAACCATTATCCCTATAGGGAAGAAGGAACTATGAAGAAAGAACTCAGCTACACTGAAGATCCCACCAAGCAAGACTAGATGAGAACACCAACTATGAAGAACAGATTTAAAACTTGGATGGCATCTGATTGGATAAAATGGGTGGACTGACAGGGGAAAAAGAACAAATATCAAAAAGATGATAAAATATCCTCTGGCTTTCAGGATGAGACATATAGCTTTTGGCACTCCCGGTAGGAATGCAGTTTTATCCAATGCCTCTCTTCATGTTCCTATGAAGAATTAACTTGTGCTCTGGTGAAAGTAAAACCTTTCCTCAGTGGGGAGGCTACTACTGCTATCCACTAGATGTGTGTCCTTTGAGCCATTCTCCACAAGCAGAAAGCCACAAGAGACACAAAAATTACTGTTCAATCTCATAAAACTATTGTGGATATTATTCAAAACACTGAAAACATTAAAGAGATACTTAAAATACATGCTTTATTCTACTCCTATATGATAAACATCAAAATGAATGCTCATTTTGCCCAGAAGAGAAGCATGGCAGACAGGGTGGCCACATGCATTTCTCAACATTTATGTTCAGGGCATTGTGCTAGGTCTTGTAGGAACCAAGGAAACAAAGACACAGCTTTAACTCTCAAGAGTTCACAGCTTTATTAAAAAAAGGCAACTACTAACTGAAGTAACTTGCTCAAGATCACACATTGTATGAGCTTCAAAAAAGGCCCAGGAATAATATACTCCCTTAAACATTCCCTCTGAGCACAGGAAGAGACTGGATCCTACTTAAACTATTTCACATATCCCCTAAACCGGAGATGCTAATTTAGGTAGTCAAGATGCCCTGCATTCTAAAGGCCAGGAATACCATCTTTGTCCTGAATAAACACAACCAGACAGCAAGAAAATAATGTTAAGTAAGGAGGAGAGATTAACTCAGTCCTGGCAGGGATAGGGGATAATATTAGTTTTTCGTTTTTTTAAATGAGCATGTTTAGTCATGTCTCTATCCACTTTGAGTAGGGAAGAATTTTCCATTTGTTTATTCCACTCTAAGCACACTCTGGTATCCTGTTGCCAGAAATATCCTCGCCTCCCCCTCCTCCCTTCCCTGCATTGTCTGCAGGTGCCTTCTGCCTAAAAATGAAGTCCTCTGCATGAGGCTGTAACAGGGCTCTACAGAATGTTTGGCACTGAAGGCTGCCTGGCCAGCTTTGCACATGCATTTGGGAAATTTCCAAACAGATGCATATGCATCTTCCCTTTCTTGGCAGGAGGGCTGAGAATTTAAGAATTCTTGTGGGGAATTTATGTTGCTCTAAAAACTTAACCCATCATAGAAGCAACATAAAAGAGTTCCTATAAAAGACGTGACCTTCTGCCTCCTTTTGGAGTCTGTGGCTTGGCCTCCTATGTCTTTGTTGCCTTTTATTAAAGCTCTAGCGACTTTCTTTGTGAACGGGTGATTTTCACTGTCCTGAGCTCTCTGGGGTCTATTTTATTTTCAACAATGATTTCCATTTCATCTGAATCTATTGTCGTGCCCCAAAGATGTGCTTCTTTATTCAGAAAGTGCCATCAGTAGGGATGGAAAAAATATCGTCTGAAAGCCATTTGGGGGAAATTTAACAAAAAGGGGGTAGATAAATGAGAGTAACCTATAATTTTATTACCTGGAGCTACATGCTAACAAGGACAAAATAAGAAGTCCCAACAATGGTTGAACGATGGATGGATCAGTAGCCTGATTGGCAAATCCTAAACAATAACTCTTATTCCTCTGAGTCTTTTAATCCCCCACATGATCAGAGAACAAAGGAAGCCCTTGCATATCAGGAAGATTTTATAATTTCATATCTGCCTATATTTGCCTGGGCTAAATACAGCCAAGAGCTTTTTAATATTCTCCCCGAAGGACACTTGGAAAACTCACCAAATAGGAATTACTCTGTAAAAAGGCAAAGATACAATGCTCTGCAAACAGAATTTTCTTAGACTGGATAAACTGCAAATAAAACAAACACACAAAGAAAATTAAACAGTTGTCGGAAAGAATAAGAAAGTAACCCAGTCTCCTTTATTTGACATTCCAAATGATTTGTATAATGTTTAGCCAGATTTTTCTTTGATAAACAGGCTGAAGGAATGATATTTTTTTCTCCATCTGCCTAGATAGTCCAGGTTTTGTTTTTAATTTGTTTCCTGGCTGTGCTTTTACCCACCCTTCAATTCCTTCCCTTCTTTCCTCTCTTACCTGTGTAACCTGATTATATCTGACATGGATTCCTTCCAGTATAGCCTCCCCACTGCTCAGAGACTTGCAGTACAGTCGCAGGCATTTAGACATCTGCACTGACTTACTGAATCTATTCTTCTGCTCAGTAGGACGCCCTGAAGAAAGGTTCTCAAGCAGGGTCTAACAAGATCTTTATGAGTTGGGAGTTTATTTTTCCCTCTTTAGGGTAACCACTTTGCTAGAAGATAACAGAGATGCTGAGACTCCCTGGGTCCGCTTCCCTCCTGGCACCCAGCAACAGGGATTTACGATCAGCCAAGACCAGGGAGCACCCCATGGAGGACTGCTCACAAGGCCTTGTAAAACAAAGGAAGTCTCCTCAAGCAGCTTATCTGCATTAGTGGCACTTGATTCTAGATAGGCGAGTGCACCAACAATTCTGCCTAAAAGAATAACAGTGGTTGAGGAGAACACACTTCCAACTGTGAAGCAATTAGAGTGCTGTTGAATGGCTGATTGCTTGTGTGTGGTCCCCCCAGTTCCCTGGTGGAGCGCGCTTATAGTTCTGCAATTGGATAAAATGGATTGAAATGAGTGCTGTCATATAGAACTGCCAGCTGTTCCACTGTTAATAAAGACACTATTTAGCTATTAATACATCCCATTCTTCCATGTTGTGCCCATTCAGACAAAATATCTTTGTTTGTGGAGGGGGTGTAACTGCACCTGTTCTCCATTGGAGAATCTGTGGCCTGTAGAGGACCCCTTGTTACCACTCTGCAGCAATTGCAGCTCCCAGGCAGTGTCTGCTTGTGAAAGAAAGGGGGCGACCAGGAGGTGGGATTGAAAGGGACGGGGAGAGGAAGCTGTGGGTTCCATTGAGCTGCCACTTCTTCAAGTGATGTTTTTATGGAAGAAACATTCTGGTTTCTTAGGCAACTTAGAATTTACTTGTAAGCATGTGACTAAAGATTTCTTGTCTTTTTCAAGCATCTATTGCATCTTAAATATTCCTGGGTATGAAGGTAGAGTTCTCCAAGGTAATATCAGCAGGTGAGAAATGCAGCCTCAGGCTGAGTCACTAATACTGAGATACCACTTCCCAATTTGCCATGAAGCAAAGCTTTTTTCTTCCTTCTGCCAGCAAGTGCAATACTAGGTTCTTTTGCATGCTACTTCAAGGAATTTAGAATAGCAGGGAGATGAGACAGACATATGCGTGAAAAATAACCCACACGTTTCACCCATGTTCCACATAAACATAAATTTGTAGTAAATGTCCAAGGTAGAGCCATAAGTCAATTACTATCAACGGAGCAAATCTCCCTAGAGCTTATAAAGATGCTGTCTTCCTACTGATAGGAATACCACACCACCACCACTTCCCAGGTTTGTATAAGCCAAGGACAGAAGAGAATAGAAAAGAAGAATTTGCAATAATTGTCATCAACTCATGGTATTTAAGTGTTCCTGAGTATGTTATTGGTCAGCTAGAGCTACCATAACAAACTACTACAGATAGGGTAGTTTGAACAACAGAACCATATCTGCTGGTTCTGGAGTCTGGGAAATCTGATATCAAGGTGCTGGCTAGGTAGGTTTCATTCTGAGGCCTCTTCTCTTGGCTGGCAGGCAGCTGCCCTCTCGGGGTCCTCCTGTGGCCTTTCATCTGTGCATCCATGGGTATCTCTTCTTAAAGGACATTAACTGCATGATAGCTGGGTCCCAGTCTCATGACCTCATTTGACCTTAATCACCTCCTTATAGGCCCTATCTCCAAATACAATAACATTAATATATATACACACACACTTTATTTTTTGCAGGGGGGAACATAATTTAGTCTGTAACACTAGGTGATAATTTTCCCTTTGTTCCTCTCGAGGGGTAAGAAATGGAAACAATCATTCAGAAAAATTTGAAAATTTCAGAAAGGGGAGATAGCCTCTGTCTTTCTGTCTGGAATCTACCTGGGACATAGAATCTGTAGGCAACCCACTCTGTTCACTGTTGCTCCTAGTAGGGGAATAGTGAGGAGTTCTCAAGGATCCAACACTATCTTGTAAAGTATAGGAAATGTGCTTATATGCCCTCCTCCCCAGTCTAAAACTCTATCAGGACTGGCTGGAAGGGTATAGACACAAGTCAATATTTCTCCCATCCTAAATTAACCCAGGCTCCAAAAACAGACAATTAGAGGTCATCCCTATAGTCTAGAGCACACTGACTTCATTCAAATCAGGCAATACTAAGCAGCTTACCCTACCCAACACGCACGTGTACACACACACACACACACACACACACACCTGACATTCCCATGGAAACCCCTATAAAAGTTCTGGCCTCTGATTCCTTCTTCTCTCTCTTGATCAAAACCTGGTACTTCTTCATTTGGCCATGCATGGGATGACACATCCCCTTCTCCCAAGAAATATGAATAATAAATTCTCTTTTCAATGGTATTAAGCAGTATGTGCCATCACTCAGTTACCACTAAAAATTAAAATCCCACAGGCACATTTTGTGTGTGTGTGTGTGTGTGTGTGTGTGTGTGTGTGTATGGTACTGGGGATTGAATCCAGGGGCATTCTAGCTCCAAGTTACACTCCCATGCTTTTATTTTTTGTTTTTGAAACAGGATATCACCAGGTTGCTAAGAGTCTCACTAAGTTTTAAGGTTATCTTCAAACCTGCAATCCTCCTATCTCAACTTCCCAAATACTGGGATTATAGGTGTGTACCACCACATCCAGCCACAGGTACATTTTGAAACAGCCATGCACAGAAGACCTCAATGGCTCTTGTGGTTACACCTAAGGGAATGTAGGACAAAAAAGAGGCAAGAGCAGTAGGGCTGCCCAAGAAGTGGTTGGGACAGCAGTCCAGAGAGGACCTAGAGGCTCAGCTGTGCTTCTTTGAGGGACACTGGACAGAACACACTGGAGGGAATGGACTGCAGTTGAGCATCACCTCCGGGAAAGCTACATTCGTCTACCCACCAGGGGTCTGTAGAGGCCTCCAGCAACAACTAGAACTAGGTAAAATCTAGTTTTAACAGGTGGGGGCACTTCCCACCATGGGCCTAGTTAAATGACTAGTTATAGAAGACAATCTTTACTTCTCCAATGTATTCTCTAAATCTCCTACACAGGAGGAGAAAGGAACAGAAATGAGAGGGACAGGGAAGGAATGTACCAGAGTCATATCACTCTCCTTGTTCTCCACTTTGAATCCTTATAACCTGATATCTAACCTGTCCAGGAGAACTTCGAATTGGAAAACCGATAGTTAAACCTAGTGAATTGAGTTGGAGTTGGGAGAATGGAGTTACAACTGGACGACACTAAATTTCAATAACCAAAATTTTGAGGAAGTTATCTAGTTCATTTGATGTAAAAAGGAGTATATGAAAGAGTTAAAGGTTGTAGCAGGGGAAATATTCAACTTAATGCTTATATTTTAATTTTTATATAACTTAAATTTAACTTTAGCTTATATTTTACTTATCTTTGTTAGCTGTCCTATTTATTTCTGAAGAAGATGATATATAAATCAATAACTTGGGAAAGGTTAAAAGAACCATACTTAATGTAGCAAATGCAACAAAGTGGGCCTTTAATGGAAATTTGTTGGGTGGTAACTGAAATTCCATTTTTCCCTTTAGGAAATTAAAGTGTCAGTGAAATGTGTGCCTTTATAAATGATTCACTCACAACCCCCAAACCACCACAGATGTAGAAAAGATGGCCCCAAAAGAATCTGGTAGTATATCTTTAGAACAATTCCCTATCCTCTTACATGTCCATTCCTAATCTTGGAATCTGCTGCCCTAACTCTTTTTTTTTTTTTTTTTTGCGGTACTGGGGATTGAACTCAGGGGCATTCTACCTCCGAGCTACACCCCCAGCCCTATTTTTTATTCTTTATTTTGAAACCGAGTCTCACTAAGTTGCGAAGTGCCTCACTAGGTAGCTGAGGCTGGCCACGAACCCGGATCCTCCGGTCTCAGCCTCCCGAATGCTGGGATTACAAGCGTGCACCACCATGCCCGGCTCTGCCCTAACTCTTTATAAGTGTTCTTACACAAATTAATTTTGGAGGACAACGTTTTAATGGAAGCTCCTTTTTTTCAGGTTTAACCCAGTTTCCTGCCTTCTTCATTTCCCAGTGACTATTTCTGTATTGGTATTTTAGTCCTTGGAGTGTGGGCTTTTCTGTTCTCAAATTTTGTCATTTCCAACTTTATTCTTCTGGCTGTTTTTTTGTATCAATTTATTTGGGCTTTCCACAACAAGGTGGCATGATTCATCTTTTAAGATACATCTTCAACTGGGAATTGGGAGACCTGGGTTTGGCCCATGTTCTTCCAGGCCCACGGACAAATGCTTTCCAGACCCTTAGCTCATGCATTGCCTCCAACATCAAATCTTTTCTAACCCTAGATGGCTTGTTTCCCTTCACTCTTATTTTAATATCTATTCTCTCTGCACTTGTACCTAGTCATTTATATACCCATTTCCTGCACAAAAGTGCGATCTTCTTAAAGTTATAGTCTTATTTATCTTTGGGTCCCCAGTGTGTGCTATGTATTAGGAGTTTATCAAATATCTTGAAAGAATAAATGGATAATCAATACAGGATGCATGGCTATTTGACCTAGTTCTTACTTTCCTGGTTCCAATGCTCACAGTGCTAACACTGCATTACAGAGAATAAGGGAGACTTGGCTCTCCTGGGTCTATAACAGTTGTCAGATTTAGATGAACTTGGCCTCTAGCTCCATCTCTTCCTACAACCTGGCTTCATTTTTTATTAATCCTTTTCCCACTTGCCCCTGTGACATTTGGGCCTCACCTAAAGAAATAGTGTTAGTGGAAGAAGGCTGACCTAAATCAAATCCCTCTCTTCTAACAAGACATAGCATTATTACGCTCCTAGAAATCAGTGAATCAAAACATGCCCTAAAGAGTGGACTGGTATTTGACTCCCTAAAATACTTTAATCCAAGTTGTGTGTAATTCCTCTTCTGGAATATAAAAGGACTTACAGTAAAATCAGGGTAGCCTGGTGACTCCAGCACCCAGGACAAGGGATGGGCTGCCCCAGTAAGAGAGAATAGAGGTGGGCATTATAGATTGAGAAATGGAAGAAGAGTCCTTTCTAGGGGGGGATTTTACTTTTTTGTATTCCTTGCCACACATAATATAGAACTTTGAAACATTGTAGGCATTTAATAAATTCTCTCTGAAAGGAGGCAGAGTATTTAATTTAGAATCTTTTTTCCATAGTAATAACTGAAAATCTACATGAAATTATCTTAGATAGTCAGGTAGTTTACTGGACCATATAAATTAGAAGTCTAGAGTATATAGACTTAAGAGGATTTGATTAGTTCTATGCCTGTGTCTATGGATTTCTCTTGACTCTGCCCTCCTGCACAGTAGTTTTATCCTTGGATTGGCTTTCCTTCATCAATGTGTGACATTTTATTTGCATAACCTCACTATACAGGGGAAAAGAAAAGGACATTTAAATTTGAATAGTTACCTCTTTTTGTAACCAAAAGCTAGAACAAGGAGGATAAGATTACTCACACTGGTATAGACCAGTGAGAATATATCTCTCGATAAAGAAGTGGCATCAATCCCGCCATAATAACCAATAGAAAAATTTCTAAAATTTTAAAATGAGGAAAGATACTGACAGGCATCCAGAAAAGTCTACAAAAGGTAGAAAAGAAGGGAAAGGGAAAGGGAAAGGGAAAGGGAAAGGGAAGGGAAGGGAAGGGAAGGGAAGGGAAGGGAAGGGAAGGAAAGGAAGAAGACAGACAGGAAAGAAGTCAGGCAGGTAAAGTAGAAGGTGAAAAATGGAGAGGAAAGGAGACATGGACAAAAAGAGAAGAGGAGAGAAAAAGGGAAGAAGAAAAGGAGAGAAGGAAAAACTGAAAAAAAAAAACAAAACTATTTCTTGTACCCAGACCTTAGGTTACTCACCCTGCAAGGGATTCATGGCTATATTGGGACAGGGAAGGAATGCAAGGAATGAAGCTTTCATTGAATTATCCTGGGTAGACTTAATATTCTGCATCATTGTACTTCTCTTGGTTTATTCTATATTTGGCTGAAACCAAGCCATTTTGATGTCTCCAAGAAAAACCTTATGATGATCTATATAGAGATATAAGAGATAGATCCAGTGCATTCAGCACTTCCCCTAATCTGTACCTTTATTATTGTTTCCATCACACACAAAGATGGCTCCAATACTGTGAATGTCAAAAGAAAAGAAAAGCATGATTATAGAATAAGATAAATATTAAAACATATCAGGTGTGTATCAACAGATCCAGCTCAAGTCCACTCTTCCATATACTGTACAAATGTGATAATGTTACATAATTTCTCTTTTATCTAGAAAATAGAGGTACTATCTACCTCACTGTGTTGTTATAAAGATGACATAAAATAACCTAAGAATAAAGCAGCTACAATATGTATTTAATAAGCATTATTTTTCCCTTAAGAATTTCATTTGAGAAAGAATTTTTAAAAATTTCTTTCTTTATTTGTATTTTTATTTATTTATTTTTTATTGGTGCATTGTAATCCTATATCTTTGTTAGGTACAAGCTGGTAGAGGCATACATGCACTTATCTCTCATTTAACCCTTCCCCTATTCCCACCCCATTCACCCTTCCCTCCCTCCTTCTCATGTTCCGTTTAGTGATTGACTTTGATATGTTTGTGAAAGTACATCATGTACATTAGGGTGTTTCCTTCCCCCTCCCCATCACTTTCCCCCATCACCTTCAGTTACGTCACCTTCTTTGCTCATCTAAGGTTTCTCCTTCTTCATCTAGAGTCCTTCTTATGACCCAATTTCTCCCTAACTTGTGTATATTAGGGAGAGCATACGATTTTTTACTTTTTGTGACTGACTAATCTCACTTAACAAAATGTTTTCCAGTTCCAACCATTTCCCTGAAAATGACATGATTTTGTTCTTCATGGCTGAGTAAAATTCCACTGTATACATAACCCAAATTTTGTAATCTATTCATCTGTTGATAGACATCTTGGCTGGTTCCATAGTTTGGCAATTGTGAATTGTGCAGTTATTATTTTTTTTTTTTTTTGCGGTACTGGGGGTTGAACTCAGGGGCATTCTACCTCCGAGCTTTACCCCCAGCCCTATTTTTTATTCTTTATTTTGAAACCGAGTCTCACTAAGTTGCAGAGTGTCTCACTAAGTAGCTGAGGCTGGCCGCGAACCCGGATCCTCCGGTCTCAGCCTCCCGAATGCTGGGATTACAAGCGTGCACCACCACACCCGGCTTGAATTGTGCAGTTATAAACATAGATACACATGCGTCAGTCTGATAGTTTGGTTTCCATTCTTTTGGGTAGATACCCAGAAGTGGTATTGCTGGATCATATGGCAGGTTCATTCCCATTTGTCTGAGGATCTTCCATACTCTTTTCCAAAGTGGTCACACTAATTTGCAATCCCACCAACAATGTATTAGGGTTCCCACTTCTCCACACTCTCGCCAGCATTTGTTGTTGTTTGTGTTTTTGATGATTGCAATTCTAATCAGGGTTAGGTGAAATCTCAGGGTAGTTTCGCTTTGCATTTCTCTGATGGCTAATGATGTTGAACATTTCCTCATACATTTATTGGCCATTTGTATTTCTTCTTTTGTGAAGTGTATATTTAGGTCCTTTGTCCATTTTTATTGAGTTATTTATTTTCTTAGCTGTGAGTTTTTTGAGTTCTCTGTACATTCTAGATATTAGTCCTCTATCGGAGGAGTAGCTGGCAAAAATTTTCTCCCATTCTGTGGGGTCTCTTTTGAGGGTCATGATAGTTTCCTTTGTTGCACAGAAGCTCTTCAGTTTAATGCAATCCTATGTATTGATTTTCCTTTGAGTTGCTTGTGCCTTTGGGGTCTTGTTGATAAAGATTTTACCTATGCCTACGTGTTGAAGTGCTGGACCTATACCCTCTTCAAGTAGCTGCAAGGTCTCTGGCCTGACTTCCAGGTCTTTGATCCATCTTGAGTTGACTCTTGTGCAGGGTGAGAAAGTGAGGTTTATTTCCATTTGGTTAACCAGTTTTGCCAACACCATTGTGTGTGTGTGTGTGTGTGTGTGTGTGTGTGTGTGTGTGTGTGTGTTTGGAATGCTGATATGGAAGAATTTCAGATTTCAGGACAGCCTCAGCAACTTAGTGAAGCTCTCAGCAACTTAGTAAGACCCTGTTTCAAAATAAAAAATAAAATAAGGATACAGATATAGCCCAGAAGTAGAATGCCCCAGGTTCAATCCCCTGTATAAAAAACAAAGTTAAAAAAAAAAAGAAGAATTTTTTAAACCAGCTTTCTGAATTATTAATTACAAATATAATATCTGATCAGATTCTAAAGGATCTTGCTCTTTTATTAAGAATTTATGCAGTAGCAAAAATATGTTAAATAACTCCTATGACAAACCACAATCTAATATGTTTTCTTTCTCTGTACCTTAGTTTCCCACAAGAAATATTTACTCAATATTTCTAATTGTCTATTACCTGGAATGCACTGGATAGGAGAGATAGAGGGAGGGAAACAGAGACAGAGAAAAGAAAGTAGGGAAGATGGGCATTTGATTGAAATATGTATGAGTTAGTGGGTTCATTGTTATTATTATAGGTAAACATCATTAGGTCCTTGTATATGAATCTCTGTTGGTATAATATGCAAAAATCTTTTCTTTCCCCAAACTTCAGATTGCTATTGTTTAAACCCTAAAGAACTATATCAACCCAAATGAAAATGAAGCTTTTAGACCCAGTAGTTGCTGTCTCAGCAACTGCTCTAGAATATTTTAAGGCCACTTTTAGGAATATGACAGCTCCCAATTTGAAATTTTTTCAATTCTATCAACATAACCTTAATTTCACTACATATTGCTGATAAACATGATAATTGGATAATCTTAATATTTACTTGATATTTTTATATTTAATTGTTTATCATCTCTTGACATGACTGAATGAAAATGCAGCTTTTGATTTCAACTTTACACCCTCTCAATTTTTATACTTATTAAGGCTGAGCTCAGTTACATTATTATTGTTATTGTCATTATTCTTAGTACTGGGAGCCTAGGGAGCATTCTACTTCTGAGTTATATCTCCAGCCTTTTCATTTTTTGAGACACAATCTTGCTAAGTTGCGCAGGCTGGCCTTGTATTTACTCTTGTCTCAGCCTACCAAATCCTGGGGTTACAGCCACTGTGCCTGGCTTAGTTCAGTTACTTTTTAATGGAACATCAGTAATTATACAAATACCTTCGTTAATTTCCAAAGCATAATAAGTATGCTTTCTATTTTACTTACTCATTAATTCATGAATAAGAATACGATAGAATATAATGGCAAAATATGCTTCTTGGTCTAAATTCAAGAAGGAAAAACACAGTCCTGGGCAAAAAGTTCAATTCTTAGCTGTTATTTTCTTGCTGTGAAAAAGAAACATTAAAACTGCAGCATTTGTAAATTCATCTGGTGCAGCATTTGTAAATAAGATGGTAAAGTGGATAAATCTTAAATTACTGATTAAACTCAACTAAATGAAGGTCATTCAAAAACAAATAAAACTCAAAACAAACTGATATTAAAGACAATAGGAGGAAAGTTTCTTTGTAACTTGTAGCAAACTAGTATTAAACTAGCAGTTCTTAAAATGTTCTCCTTGAATCATTTCATGATGAGAGGGGAAAGAAGAGAAAATGCTGTGATAAAAATATATAAAATTATGCAGTACCTCATTGTGGGATTTAAAATGGCTACCAGCAAATTAAGTCTTTGAGATGTTCTGCTATTAAAACAAATAAACAATATGTAATGACTTTGTGCTTTCCTCTACTTGACTCCTTTTTTTCCTGTTACACAATCATTAACATCCAAAATTTGGAAAAGATTTTATTAAGCACATTACTTTCTTCCACAGATGTCCTTAGATGTCAGTAATACCATGACATATCTTGCGAGGATATAAGAAAGCTAAGCATTAACTGGTATGATCTCAAAGAGATCAAAATGAGTATTTACAAATTTTTTCTTTTTCGTGGTGGTGGTGGTACCGGGGCTTGAATCCAGTGTCATTTTACCTACAGCCCACACTCCCAGCCCTATTTTATTTTGAAATAGGGTCTCACTAAGTTGCTTAGGTTGGCCTCAAACCTGTGATCCTCTTGTCTCAGCCTTTAAAGTACCTGGATTACAGGCATGTTTCACCACACCCTGCTAAATATTCATAAATGTCAACACTCTTGGGGGAAGGTGATATAATTTTCATTGGGGTCTTTATTGTTTCCACCACATTCTTAATCATTACTTCTAGGACATTACCCAGCTCTTAATAATCCTTCAATAAATACTTGATAAAAAATATGTTTGCTTTTCTAAGGCCATACAATCTTGATGTCTCACAAGGAAATACTAATTTTTCCAGCTTTTTCTCAATTTAATATCTCAGTAGAGTTATTGGGAAAGGTATCTAGAATTAAGCAAAAGTCAACTAAAAGCTTTGGAAAAGTATAGTAAATGTTGAAGAAATATGATACAATTTGTCTTAATGATAACCTGATAGTGTTCTTAAGCACATTTAATATTTGGTAACTGGAGCTTTCAGCTAACCATTACACAGGCATATAGCTATCCTAATTCATATACTCTTCTGAAATGTGGAGTAATAATTTACCCTTCGTCAAAGTATTACAGGGATTATCACTATTTAACATATTATGAATCTCAGCATCCCCACTAAAAGATCTTTTCAACAAAAGGAAGAAAGCGAAATCTGAACCACAAACAAATAAAGAAGATCAAGAAAGCAGAGCGAGGACAAGAAAAGACGCCATCGCGGAGCAATTCGTGCTCCGCGCTCCGGGCGGACCCCCGCCGACCCGGCTCCGCCGGGGCAGGCAGCAGCCGGGCTCAGCGCTGCTGAGGAGGTAGGCTGTGGAAGGGCAGGACCAGGAGCCTAGGGGGTCACCCAGACGCTGGGAACAGCGGGCCCCGGGACACAGCACCCCTGGCACCCTGCGCCGCACACAGGCGGACCCCCGCCGACCCGGCTCCGCCGGGGCAGACAGCAGCCGGGCTCAGCGCCGCCGAGGAGGTAGGCTGTGGAAGGGCAGGACCAGGAGCCTAGGGGGCCACCCAGACGCTGGGAACGGCGGGCCCCGGAACACAGCACCCCCTGGCACCCTGCGCCGCATCCAGGCGGAAACCAGAACTGTGGTACATTCAACGTGGGCACCCGCGGCGGGTCTGAGATCTGTCCCGGCGCATCGCCACAGCACGGAACTGCGACCGCCCAGAGCCTGAAGTGGGACGCAGCATCTTGGCGGAGGCCTGGGCCTGAGGCGGGAGCAGAGAAGCTGAGCCCGGTAGGGGCAGGATGAGTCAGCGGAAGCCGGCGGGCTGTGAAGTGGCGGCCCACCATCCCCCCTGCTAGCCCATCCCAACCAGCTACCTGCCATCCGGCCAGACTATCACCAGCCGGCCCCATCAGCAACCCTGGAAAGTCCAGCAGGCAGCTATCCAAACCACCATTGTCCGACTGCGCCCCCAGCTGTCCAGGAGGTGGA